>JAGSMR010000043.1:1997500-2045000 GCA_029286605.1 Sericinus montela
GAAGATATTTATTTTGTTATTTTTTACAAGACTCAATATTTTCTCTTCATTACAGGTGGGGTGTCACATCTTGGTGGGGTACTACTGAGCACCTTGGAGAATAAGCCTGATGGTACTTTCGACATTGCGGAGCTGGAACGGCGTATTCGTGGAGGTGATTTACATGAGCCCATTAGCACTATGGTGGCGATTGAAAACACGCACAATGTGTGCGGAGGCAAGGTGGGTTTAAAAAATTGTCAATAAAGTTTTTAACAAAACATACACCATTGAAGATGACTTTTTTAAAATATAAGTCTTACATTAACATAAAATAAATAAATAATTAAATGATGCTGACTTGGTATTAAACAAAAATCAAGCTCTTCTAGTATTATCCTTAAGTAAGTATTACTTTATAAGTAATATAATAAGTAAGTATATATTTTATTAGCAATGTCTAAGAGAGATTTATTTATTTATATGAAGACTAATTCTGTGAGAATTACAATAAAGGAATGTTGGTATGCTGTCTCAAAATTGTGAGTATTTATATAAGTATATAAATACTCGTAATTTTATAATTATAGAGTTTTGACATGAATCTAATAAAAGTTGGTTGAAGTGTCCATAAGTACTATATTATATATATATATATATATATATATATATATATATATATATATATATATATATATATATATATATATATATATATATATACATATATATATATATATATATATATTTATATATTTATATATTTATATATTTATATATTTATATATTTATATATTTATATATTTATATATTTATATATTTATATATTTATATATATATATTTATATATTTATATATTTATATATTTATATATATATATATATATATATATATATATATATATATATATATATATATATATATATATATGTATATATATATATATATATATATATATATATATATATATATATATAATATGCTCTATTTGTGCAATTTTCTTTAATCTCCATGCATATTCTCAATACTCGGCTAGACAAAGTTTTCTTTCACCAAAAGCCTATATGATAAATATTTAAATACATAAGTATGTTTATACTTACATAGAAAATATGTAAATGGATAAATTCATTTGTACATATTCAGTGTTTTGGACATGGTGTGTTTTTCTTTTTTTACAACCTATAAACCACCTGTATCCATTGATTCCACGCAACATAGTGTAGATTTTCACTCCATTATGTTGGGGGTTGTCCTACATTTCGTTTATCAGTACATGGTTACTACTTGAGAACCTTTTTTCCTCTAGGGGTGTCAGTTCTACAAGCTATGTTGCTTGGTTTGTTTTACTTGTTTGTTCTCATCCTTATGACTAAATCAATTACTATAGTTTTGCAGCTGTTGCATCATGCATAGCTTATCAAAGCTGAGCAACTTTTCCATTTGACCTACAGTGAATGACGTGTTATACATCTTCTATACACCTATCCTACAACTTGCGAAATGAAAATTATAATTTTTTGGGTATAACTGAATTTTATCTGCTCCATGTGAGTGACCTTATGTCTGACCCTTAGTATCTTCTCACTTGTGTTTCCAGTAATCGTAAGTATTCACAATTTTTTATTACGTGCCTGTAGGTCATCATCTATATGCAGATAAAAGAAACTTGTAATTACTTAGATTAGGAGAAATATAAGCATACATTGAATGCTGAAAAAGTTTTTGAGAGTTTGAAAGGAGAATGTTAGTGTTATATGGGGTTGATGATCTTGATGCGAAATGGTTGATTATGAAGATTTTTCTTTCTTTCTTTGTTATGAAGATTTTTAGTATTTAAAACATATCACATGATTTTTCACCTTTTTTATCATATGTATCCTGTCATAGAACATAGATAAGGGAGGCAAACGAGCAGGTGGCTCACGTGATGGTAAGTGATTACCGCCAGAGGCGTAGCAGATGCGTAGCCTGCCTTAGAGTGAAGAATTGAGGAAGGGGGGGGGGGGGTGTGTGGGTCTCCGGTTTCCTGCATTCACCAGACGAAACGCAGAAGTTTGTTAGTCTTCTACTTCACGCCGGTATTCTGTGAAGTCGTGGTACTTCCTCGGTCAAGCCGGCCAATTCATGCAACAGCAAAAGCTGATGCGTGGCTCTACCACTGTTAATTTAAATTAAGACCGCATCAGGCTCACCACCTGTCACATTGTCCTAAACAATGCCTTTTGTTTAAACGTGGGTCGAAAGGAATTAATTGTCTGGACCATCATTATACAAATACGAATGTTCTACATTCAGGTAGTGCCTCTAGAGTGGGTGGACAGACTGGGCGAGGTATGCAGCCGGCGCGGGCTGGCTCTGCACATGGACGGCGCGCGGTTGCTGAACGCGTGCGCATACAGTGGCGAAGCGCCCGCACGCCTGGCGAAGGCCTGCGACTCCGTGTCCTTGTGCTTCAGCAAGGGCTTGTCGGCGCCCGTGGGCTCCGCCCTCGTCGGCTCCTATCATTTTATAGAGCAGTACGTTTCAATTAAAATATCATTTGTCTACCGTGAGTAGTCACGATAGTTTGATCGCAATTCGAATCAGGAGATCCGGGTTCGGTCCTCAGGCGGTAGGTTCGCACTAGAGCATTTTTTCAAAACTTAAGTACGGTTTGTATTGTTACCTTGGACATGAAGTCAACGACAGGCTCACCACCTGGTACGTTATCGTAATAAATATCTTCGGTGGAAGGTGGGTGGAAAGGACTTAAAGGTCTAGTCTGTGTCTACCCCAATATTGGTAAAGGCGTTAAGATATTTATGTAGTATACATACTGTTTTTTAAAAATATGTTAAATATTTTGAATTAATCTCAGTGAGAATTACTGTTTGAAGCCATTTGCATACCTTGCTGCTGTCAGGAATTGCCATTAAATAAAAGTACCATGTCATCTGCAAACGCAGTTACTTTTCCATTACGTAATTCCTGATGACAATGCAGATAGATATAGATCAGAAGCAACATGGGACCAAGAATGCTTCCTTGAGGAACACCATAACAGATGGGAAGTGTTTGTCTATTTGGAATAGTTTGTGTATATCTAATAAGTTTGAAAGTGTCCTCTTGTATTAAACTCCTAAAAAACTGCAGCTGAAGACCTTTTATACCTATTATCCCCATAAATGAGGTATAGACACAGTGTCAAAAGCTTGGGCAAAATATAAGAATAATCTGATAGCCAGTTATTTTTTTACTATCCAGACAGTAAATAAATTCAGTTAACTCAGATTTTCCAGAACACTTCCAAATTGTGACATATCAAAAAGATAGAGCCCCATAATTTTACGGGTTGACTGGCAGAGAATGCCCTTTGTTACCTTATTTTAGGGTTAATAATTTTAAAACTGAAGTTCGGCTCGCCCCCAGTGAAGTGATTCACTTGCGTGAAATACTGGAGCAAAAAAATGTCTACCATTATTTTGCTCCAGTATTTAATCCCGGGTAAGTGGAGGATTATCTATCCGTCTCTCTTTATTCGTTTCTCAACTCTTCTTCAATTTCTTTATGAAAAATCGACAATACAACTGCAATTCTCCATTTTAGTGTTGCGTATGTAAATTATCTTCGTAATCACTAATCAGTTCATTCATTCATCAGTTTATCATCACTTAAATCAAGCAGACAAACGAGCAGACTTACGCGTTTATCTGGTGGACGACATAGCGCTGTTCACATACATACATTACTGCTTGAAACAATCTGCTGCAGAACCCTCTCGTTAGGAGTTTGCTACGCTTAGTTAATTTCAAAGCTTTTCTTATTAAAGTAATCCCGCGGGAACAAACTCTAACTTTGAACTAAATCACGACGCTGACTTTGAACTTAACCACGACGTAAACTACATTTACCTGTTCTTAGCGGTGAAATTATTACGGTAGTATACGTTGACGGTCCCGGGTTTGAGTCTCGGTTGGGTAAATGTAGAAAACACTTTATTTACATTTTTGTCGAAAAACATTTTGTCTTGGTGTTGGTGGTACCTCCGTTGTTTCTAAGCGGCTTACTTTTGAAACAGAGCAAAATATGTGATGTCTCTATCTATGTATGTATTTATATACGTGGCTACGTAATAATGCAGGGCGCGGCGCGTGCGCAAGATGCTGGGCGGCGGGCTGCGGCAGGCGGGCGTGCTGGCCGCGTGCGCCGCCGTCGCGCTCGACGAGCTGCCGCCGCGCCTGCACCTCGACCACCGGCGCGCGCGGCAGCTGGCGGGCGGTGAGTGGTGCGCGAGGTGCTGGGCGGCGGGCTGCGGGCTGCGACGGGTGGTGAGTGGTGCGCGAGTTGCTGTGCGGCGGGCTGCGGGCTGCGACGGGTGGTGAGTGGTGCGCGAGTTGCTGTGCGGCGGGCTGCGGGCTGCGACGGGCGGTGAGTGGTGCGCGAGGGGCTGGGCGGCGGGCTGCGGCAGGTGGTGAGTGGTGCGCGAGGGGCTGGACGGCGGGCTGCGGCAGGTGGTGAGTGGTGCGCGAGGGGCTGGACGGCGGGCTGCGGCAGGTGGTGAGTGGTGCGCGAGGGGCTGGACGGCGGGCTGCGGCAGGTGGTGAGTGGTGCGCGAGGGGCTGGACGGCGGGCTGCGGCAGGTGGTGAGTGGTGCGCGAGGGGCTGGGCGGCGGGCTGCGGCAGGTGGTGAGTGGTGCGCGAGGGGCTGGACGGCGGGCTGCGGCAGGTGGTGAGTGGTGCGCGAGGGGCTGGACGGCGGGCTGCGGCAGGTGGTGAGTGGTGCGCGAGGGGCTGGGCGGCGGCAGGCGGGCGTGCTGCGGTTACTTACAAGCGAACAAACAAAACACGTTTATTAAAAAAAAAATCTCCACGCAATTCCCAATGCAAGGGTAGACAGAGGTCATGACAATAAGTTCTTTCGACCCACCTTCCACCGAGACATTTTTCGGGATAACGTGACAGGTGGTGAGCCCGTTGCCGTCTTTATGTCCAAGCCAACTATATAAATCGTACATAATTTTTTGAAAAAACCCATTGGTACGAGGCCCAACTGAGGATCGAACTCGGGTCTCTTGACTCAAATTCCGATCACCCAACCTGGTATGGTACCTGACTACGGCATTTGGTGTGAAATATACACCTTTATTTCACACCAAATATGTTTAAAACTAAGACCTACGTCTAAACGTACTTATGACATTGTCATGTCGATGCCACACATGAAGTCTACAAATAAAAATTTGTATTTAATTGTAGTGTAATATTTATTTATTTAGCTGTAACACTGCCATTTAATATAAAACTAATATTAAATTTCTGTAAACATCATAATCGAGAACTTGAATAGACACCTAACCAACATGAGAAGTTGTAAAAACTGGTTCTATGCCTTTTCCATCCAGAAAACTTATAATTAATCCAATGGAAACTAGCTTGCAGAATAGTTATTTTTACTAATCCTATAATATTCATTAGATGTTGATTTTTTTCCAGCTATTCAGGGTCTGTTACTGAAGACGTTCTCGGTGGACGTGGAAGGCCAGCACACCAACATAGTGCTGGTGAGGATAGCGGAGTCGAGCAAGCTCACGGCTGATGCAGTGCTGCAGCGACTTGCCCAAGTCTGTCTGGCTGAGACGCAAGTGAGTCCATATATGACTGGTGTTTGGTTTGAGTTTGATTGTATTTGAAGACATCCGTGGACTATGGGCATGTGGCGTGCACACCGGTAACATGGGTTTCATGGGTCATGATTGGAGCAATGTATGTTAGTATTTATAAAATTAAATATCTTCAGGCTATTCCCAATACAGGGGTAGACAGAGGTCTAGTCTAGACAATTATGTCCCTTTCACCCACCTTCCACGGAAGATATTTGCGGGACAAAATGACAGGTGGCGCGCCCGTCGCCGTCTTTATGTCCAAGCCAACGATGAAATTCGTACTTAAATTTTTGAAAAACTTATTGGTACGAGCCTGCCATCTGGGGAGGTCTTTGTAGTGGAATTTTTGACGTATGTAAAGTGATTGACCTGTTAGATTAGGCCTAATTATACATCTCTTACTTCGTGTTTATTGCTTTTGCTACTCTTTATGATGCTTGAATTAAATTAATTCGAACACCCCAAGTCACCGGCTCTCAAACTTTAAGGTATATATTTATTGACGACCTCCGTGGACGAGTGGCGTAAACACCGGTTTTCAAGGTGTCGCCATCTCGGTCTTGATCAAGGGTTCGATGCCTGGTCAGGTCAGTGTAGATGAACTACTTTTTCTACATTTTCTCGGGTCTGGGTGTTTGTGGTGCCTTCGTTGTTTCCGATTCCCATACCTCAAGTGCTTTAGCATCGTACATTGGGATCTGAGCAATGTAAGTGATGTATGTATTTATTATTATTAAGTTATTAATGTCTCCCTTTGTTTTATATGTAATTAAATGGCCTCTATATCACTAGTCACGATAGCCGAGTGGTTGGGTGGTCGGAATTTCGAGTCAAGAGACCCGAGTTCGATCCCCAAGTGATCGTACCAATGGGTTTTTCTAAAAACCTATGTACAAATTATATCGTTGGCTTGGACATAAAGACGGCCTGTCACGTTGTCCCGAAAATATCTTCGGTGGAAGGTGGGTCGAAGGGACTTAAATGTCTAGACTAGACCTCTGTCTACCTCTGTATTGAGAATTGCGTGAAGATATTTATATTCTTTTTAAATTTTTATCTATATCATTGCAGGGTAGTTGCAAAACGAGCGACGACGAGGGTGTGATAGTGAAAGCGGTGTGCTTTAACACGAAGATGTTAAGGTTCACATTGCACAACGACATTAACGACGAGGACCTCTGGCTGGCCATCATGAAGATCATCTACGTGTTCAAGGAACTCGACGCTGCGAGTCCGATTCTGTGATGACGACAGAAGTACCCACAACGAACACGAAGTACCCACATTCCTTATGGCATTGGTATCAGGTTACGGCAGTGGTAGTATAGTGGTGAGTGGGTTAGCTTTCTTCTATCTAAATTCAATTGACTTTTTTTAATATGTACAGATAAATTGTAATAATAATAATATACTTTATTGTACATCAATGAAGGAATAATACACATATATATATATATATATATATATATATATATATATATATATATATATATATATATATATATATATATATATATATATATATATATATATATATATATATTTTGTATTATTCCTTCATTGGTGTACAATAAAGTATATTATTATTATTAAGTTATTAATGTCTCCCTTTGTTTTATATGTAATTAAATGGCCTCTATATCACTAGTCACGATAGCCGAGTGGTTGGGTGGTCGGAATTTCGAGTCAAGAGACCCGAGTTCGATCCCCAAGTGATCGTACCAATGGGTTTTTCTAAAAACCTATGTACAAATTATATCGTTGGCTTGGACATAAAGACGGCCTGTCACGTTGTCCCGAAAATATCTTCGGTGGAAGGTGGGTCGAAGGGACTTAAATGTCTAGACTAGACCTCTGTCTACCTCTGTATTGAGAATTGCGTGAAGATATTTATATTCTTTTTAAATTTTTATCTATATCATTGCAGGGTAGTTGCAAAACGAGCGACGACGAGGGTGTGATAGTGAAAGCGGTGTGCTTTAACACGAAGATGTTAAGGTTCACATTGCACAACGACATTAACGACGAGGACCTCTGGCTGGCCATCATGAAGATCATCTACGTGTTCAAGGAACTCGACGCTGCGAGTCCGATTCTGTGATGACGACAGAAGTACCCACAACGAACACGAAGTACCCACATTCCTTATGGCATTGGTATCAGGTTACGGCAGTGGTAGTATAGTGGTGAGTGGGTTAGCTTTCTTCTATCTAAATTCAATTGACTTTTTTTAATATGTACAGATAAATTGTAATAATAATAATATACTTTATTGTACATCAATGAAGGAATAATACACATATATATATATATATATATATATATATATATATATATATATATATATATATATATATATATATATATATATATATATATATATATATATATATATATATATATATATATATATATATATATATATATATATATATATATATATATATATATATATATATATATATATATATATATATATATATATATATATATATATATATATATATATATATATATATATATATATATATATATATATATATATATATATATATATATATATATATATATATATATATATATATATATATATATATATATATATATATATATATATATATATATATATATATATATATATATATATATATATATATATATATATATATATAATTTAATGCTGCTTACATGTGTACTGTCAGTACTTGTATATAATACTATAGTTTAAATGTGTTAAAAATGTATGTACAAAAATAAATTAATTGAAGAGATTATAATATTAGATATAGACGGGTGCTCTTTTACATATATTCGTATATATTTTATTTATATATAACCAATGTTAGTTAAAATATGTTTATGGAATGATGAGATTTATCGAGATTTAACAAATTGACGTAGTTAACATAGTGTGCTGTTAAGACCTTTTCATTTGAGTAGCATTTGTTATATTGGTATGATACAATTAAATTGGTATCATTGTGAACATTTTTTTATCTTCACACATATACTGGGATAGACAGTGTTCTTGACAATTAAGTATTTTCGACCCACATTCCACCGAAGATATTTTTTGGGACCTTTTACCGACGCCTATTTGGAACGACGGGTGTCGCAAGGTATAAATACATACATACATAAATATTCTTACATACATATAAACATCCATGACTCGAATGCAAACATGTATATTCAACACATTTTTACCCCTATTTCGAACCCGCAATGCTTAGCTACAGACTAAGCTATTGGGTCATCTAAGTGTATTTAGAACTGGTGTAGTCACGATAGTCGAGTGACTCGGGTGGTCGGAATTAGAATCAAGTGTTTCGAGTTTGATCACCAGGTGGTAGGTTCGTTAGGTTAGATTTAAACCGCTAGCGACAGGCTCACCGCCTGTCACGTAGTCCTAAAGAAATGTATTCGGTGAAAGGTAAGTCGAAAGGACTTAATTTTCTGGTACCAGTATTAGAATAGCATGAAGATTTTTTTTGTTATTGTATGATTTATAATAATTATTATAAGTAATATAAGCTCAATGTGATTCGTGTGTAGCTGCCTTATATGTGCCATGGTAGAAAATAAATATATGTAGGTGATGGTATTTTTATTATTATATATTCAGTAAACTGTTATATATACTGGGTTAGTGCAATTCTTATTATGAACAAATAATGATCAATAAAATGTTTTATGGTAATATTTTGTATTTTTGTTATCTATAGAGCTATGCCTGGTTTACCACATTAACTTGAATTTTCGAAGCTATTATCACTAATTCTCGTGAGAGCTCAAGCTGAACCTAAACCGCATTTATCACAAAAATTTATATACCAGCCAGTACCAAAAAGCATCTTAAAATTATTAAAGAGAGAGAGAGAGAGAGCACCACCCTCCCTCCCACTGTGGGAGGGAGGGTGGTGCTCTTCTTCTCTTCGGACCAGGTAACATATACTTGCATACGGAGTGTTGTGAAGTAACTTTTTCAATAACAACTTATTTCAAACAATCATCTGTGGTCGTGGCGGAAATAGTGAAATAAAACGCATACTTAGAGTTTCGAATGTTCTGGAATTGGCATAAATAATTTTTAATTTTTTTACGCTAAAAGAACATTTGGAATGCCACCGTATTCGTCTGGAAATTTTTCAAAATGAATCATGTTAGGGGAACATGATTCTATTTCATTTACAATAAGTTTCAGAGTTGAACAAAACAAATAAGAGGGTTGATCATTTATTATCATGTAACTTTCAGGCAGTATAAGTCACGATAGCCGAGTTGTTGGGTGGTCGGAATTTCGAGTCAATAGAGCCGAGTTCGATCCCCAGGTGGCAGGCACACTAGTACCAATAGGTTTTTCAAAAACTTATGTACGAATCATATCGTTGGCTTGGACATACAGACGGCGATGGGCTCACCACGTTGTCCCCAAAATATCTTCGGTGGAAGGTGGGTCGAGGGACTTAATTGTCTAGACTAGACCTCTATCTACCCCTGTATGGGAATTGCGTGAAGATATTTATTTATAACTCTCAGGCAGTAAGGTAAGTCAGCGTTAGAATCTATCCATCTTTCTTTCATGTAGCGTTATAGCGACACTGCCCGTGGCTGCGGCGCCGTGTCGCGCTGCGGAGAGCGGGGTCAATAACCGGTCGTGAAGGCCAACGAACGCGAGGTCATTGTCCACCGGAGACTCACTCTGACGTGTATTTAAAACTACTATTTTCGTAACTGTGTTTAAATAATGTAAAAACTGTGTGTAATGTTCATATCATATCTAAAATAATTGGTGTTTATGATAAAATCTTACTTAATTTTATGTTGTACATTAAAAAAAATAGACGGCGACGGCCTCACCACCTGCCACTTCCCGAAAATATCTTCGGTGGAAGGTGGGTCGAAGGGACTTAATTGTCTAGACTAGACCTCTGTCTACCCCGTATTGGGAATTACGTGAAGATATTCATTTATTATTTTATCAAAAAAAAATTGCATGCCAATAGTTAAGTATGTGATACTTCTTTTGAATTGTAAGCTAAATCCACCATACGCAAATAAATTTATTTCATATAAATGTAAAATTTGTTAAAATATTTAGTACCACAATTTCGTTAACAATAATTTAGACAACCCGAAGATTTAGAATCTTTCAGGGATCTAGATGAACATGTGATAACAAAGATAAATGTTCAATCATCTTACACGAATATTCTTGCATTAAGAGGCAGCAAGAGACCACTTAAATACCAAGCATTTGCTAAAGTGCAAGATGTCTGGTACTGCAAACGTTAATCGAACCAAATTTAAAAAAGTATATAGGATATGAGAATTTTTATAAGTATAGTTTAGGGTTAGGTCTGCAAAATATGACGTCTTAGGTTCGAGCCTGCAATTCAAGGATTCAAACATACATCATTTTATAATTACTGTAGGAATAGTTTAAATGGTGCAATAAAAACAAAACACAAGTGAGAATAAGAAATGTATTTCGATAAATTGAACTATTACGTCTTTTACTAGAATCTCCTTGAGAAAAGATACTTATATTTATAAACAGGACTATAATAACTGCATGCACAATACTGTCCTTTTTATTTAGTATTTACAAAAGACTTTAAATGCAAGTATTAGATTTAGACAAATTACATATAGAAATATACCTTCATCAAGACCTTATTTCAATAAAATAAAGTTTATTGCTTTCCTTCTATGAAACTAATTTTGAGTATATAAATTTATATACATTACTATATGATTACAATTATCGCATCCATAGAAAAAGTAACAAGTAATTAAGTAAAAAAAATCAAGTTCTATTCTATGACAAGATAATGTCTTTAAACCTACTTTTCGACAAAAAAGTAAGTAATTGAGCATTACATACACTTTAAAGATAAAATTTAATACAATTATGCAAAGAAACAATATATATTTATGCAAAACTCGAAAAAAAAATTGGAGATAAAATATAAGTTTCTTAATATTAGTACATCTATAATATAAGTTTAGTCATTACAAGTATTTGTTATACACATACAACACGACAATTAGTGGAATATATAAAAATTATACATTACAATGTTTTTTGAACATTAATTTTGAGATATAATCAAGCGACAAGGATATTGAGTTAAATTATTCTATTGGAAACCTCACCGACCAGCAGTGGACCTCCAGAGTGTATATATATAGATTGTTACTTCTAGAACATTCTACACCACACTATTCTGTTCGTTCCACACAGTTATCAGTTCGTTCCGATCGCCATAGCCGTGCGAGGAAATCACGTCGCGATATCCCGTCTTGCTGTAGCTCTTCTTATAGAAATGGAACCTGGGACAGTGCAACGGTTCCACGCCGACCTTCTTCGCGACAATTCCCAAGTACACATCGTCGAAGCGGAAGTGCTTAACGTACAAACTGCCCACGTAGAGCAGCTTCATGCATCTGTTCGATAGAACATACGAGCCGGCGGTTATATACGTCGGCCATTTGTTCCATGGATATTCCTCGAGGGACACCCGCCATTTGCTGGAGCGGAACCTCTGCGGAGCGGACTTGAAGACGTAACCGGAGAAAATATTGACGTCCCTCTCACTCCCAGTAGAAGAAGACACTTCCGTCCTGTTCGCGTCACCACCGGCCAGTTCGTGCACGTAGTCCAGCAGATTGTTAACGGATATATACATGTCGTCGTCGGTGAATAAGTAAAAGTCGGCGGTGGCGCAGTGCTCGAACAGCCACCGGAACGACATCATAGTCTTTATCGTGTTGTTGTAGTAGGTGTCGAGGAAATCTATCTGTATGATGTCTTTGTGCCGCGCCATCTCCTCGTCGATTCTCATCTGTGTCTCCGACTTCGGAGGGGAGTCCACACCGAGGAAGAACAGCGTCTTTATTATCCTTCCCGGTACGAAGTTCTCTTGTCCGTAAGTCTGTCTTACTGCCGACCTCTGATCGAAGTTCCCCATGGCGGACTTCACTACTATGAACAGATCCAGCCTCTCCAGCGTGGTGCATTTGCCCGAGTTCGTGAGGAACCTGTGGGGGTAGTAATTTATGGGGGTCACAGTGGGCTTCTTACCCGCTAGGACCTCCGCAACGATGGGCTTTATGTCCATGTTCAACGGGTAGTCAAACTCATCTTCGAAGCTTTTCGAATAGATATAGTCACCGACACCGAAGAAATAATATATGTACAACAGTACACACGAGCACACGGCAAATCTATAGTATTGCCTTCGTCGCATGGTTGTTTCAGTTCATGAGATTTTTCTATCACTTGAGCACTGACACCTGCAAAGAACAAAATTATACGAATGAGTCAAATTTTTTTTGCCTTCCACTGGCAATGTACACCTGCAAACAGCAAAAAGAAAAAGGGAACCCATACAGGATCATTTGAAGTCACGATAGCAGAGTGGTTGGGTGATCGGAATTCCAGTTAAGAGATCTGAGTTCGATCTTCAAGTGTTAGGTCGTAGCAATGAGTCTGTCTGTCTGGTCCCTCTGTCTGTTTGTTTCAGCTAATCTCTGAAACGGACCGTTTTTAACGGTTCTTTTACGGGCAGATATCTGAGGTTATAAGGAGTAACTTAGGCTACTTTTATTTTAGAAAACTAATATGGGTTCCGCATAAACTTTTAAACAATGGGCAAAGCCGCATGGCATATAACTACGACAGCTAGTAATTAATATAAATATATGTTATTACAATAAAATAATAAGAAGTTTTGTATTCAGTTCCGCACTAAATAATACCATAATAATACACTTCTACAAATAAACATTAACTCAATGCCTTGGTATATTAGAAATAGAGTTGTGTTCAGAATGTAATCTCTTATCACTGAAATGATTATAGATATGTTTAATATCACAACATTTATAACGATATGTATATTTTGAGTTATGAGTCAAGTAAAATAACACTACCAAAAATTAAAAAATATCTTCACACCATTCCTAATACAGGGGTAGACAGAGGTCTTGACAATTAAGTTCCATTGACCCAGCTTTCACCGATGACATTTATTTTGGACAACGTGACAGATGGTGAGCCCGTCGCCGTCTTTATATTCAAGCTATCGATATAAATCGGACATTAGTTTAGAAAGAAAAAAAAACATTGGTACGAGCCGGCCACCTGTGGTTTGAAGTCCATTCTCTTGATTCCAATTTGTACCACTGGGCTATATACTGGCTATCTCGAGTAATTAATAATAATGAACGGTTCCTGTAGGAAATAAATAAAGATGAATCCTGTAGAATAATATATAAAAGTAATGAGGAAGAATAATACTAAATAAAATACATAATAATTACTTTGCCCCATCCAAATTTTGTGAGTTAACTCAAAGAGTACATACTCCTATCAAATAGTAAGAGAATAACCAATTTCTAAGAAATACATACATACATATCATCACGCCTCTTTCCCGTAGGGGTAGGCAGAGACCACTTGCTACGATCCTTACATACTTGTTTCGCTTCGCCCACTTTCATTATTCCCTTCATACATTCTCTTCGATTCAGGGTACTCTTGACCTGGCCTTTTTTCAGGACGTCCCTGATTTGGTCTTGAAACGTCCGCCTAGGTCTTCCCCTTCCTTCACTTCCATTCACACTCGCCTTATATGCTTTTTTCGTCAATCGTTCTTCATTCATTCTCTCGACATGGCCAAACCATCTCAGCATACCTTTCTCAATTTTAGTCACTACATCTTCTTTCAGACCACAACGTTTCCTTATTTCACCATTCCTTATCCTGTCGCTCAGTTTAACTCCTAACATACTTCTTAATGCTCTCATCTCAACTGCATTTACTCTGCTTTCATGTTTCTTTCTGCCATACCCAACTTTCACTTCCGTACATGAGTGTCGGAACCAAGAACCAAGAACCAAAAAAAAAACCAACCTTACCTAAGAAATAGGTAAGGTTTTTTTTAATTACCAGTTTAGAGAGAAGTGTCGACCGTGGAGCTGATAGAGACGGGAGGCAGATAGTGCGCGCGGATCTGTCCGTGGAGGCGGGCGACCTCGTTGTCAGCGCGTTCCATTTCACGGACCAATTGTGTGAACTGCACTATACCTGCAAGATCAAGAATTTTCTAAAGCAATTTTAAGGTGCAATGTTTGAGTTGCAGGAAAATGTCATTGGGTTATTAGCCTAAGCCTAGAAAAAAGGGTGTGATATATTTTCTAATAACTAAGGGAAAGGTCATAAAAACCATGGAAATTTGTTATACTTCGTATGAATATTGGTCTAGTAAATTCCATAGCCAACTATTCTAATTCTAAGACTTTTCAATTAATTGCCTACAGAAGAAAAGGGTTGGTATCTTTTTACACTGGTATTATACTGCATTTAAGCATATATATACAGTACATATAAATACAGTAAAAAATAATAAATAAATAAATATCTCCACGAAATTCCCAATACCGGGGTAGACAGAGGTTCAGTCTAGACAATTAAGTCCCTTTGACCCACCGTCCACTGAAGATATTTTCGGGACAATGTGACAGATGGTGAGCCCGTCGTCGTCTTTATGTTGAAGCCAACGATATAATTCGTACATAAGTTTTTGAAAAACCCATTGGTAAGAGCCTGCCAACTGGGGATCGAACTCGGGTCTATTGACTCGAAATTCCTTAAATTTTGACTCGGCTATCGTGACTTTTTTATAATATTCTTTAATATCGTGACTTTTTTTTATAGGTAACTTTTTTATAATATAAAAGAAGCAAAAACTAAACCTATCTTTAAACGTTTACTCTGGGAATATTACTTAACGAAGCAGTAGTAGTTTCGAATAATAAAAAATTTAAAATAGAGAATAGCATAGAAAGGATTCTAAAAGATCTACGAAGTGGAAGAGGCATCCATTTGAGCTGAGAACGGAATGAAGAAAAGTGATCAATTTACGTAAGCCAAAGATAAAGCGAATACAATTATTGAGAAGACGATCCAGTTTGTTAAGAAGTTAATTATTAGTGATAAGTAAGCATCAAGGATATGTCTAATATTGTGACTATGTTTATATATAGACGGCGACGGGCTCACCATCTGTCTCGTTGTCCAAAATAAATGTCTTTGGTGAAGGTGGGTCGATAGAACTTAATTGTCTAGACCTCTGTCTAACCCAGTATTGGGAATGGTGTGACAATTTTATTTATTATTGTTAGTGTACATATATATACGTGAGGTAATTAATATACATAGTCGGGTCATGAGTGTTGTCACACAGTAAAAACTTTTCTTTAAGAATGTTGGCCACAAAAGAAAGAAGACCGTTTTGCAGTTATTGCGTTGCATCGTTGCGGTTACGCGCCAATTCAAATTTTTGACATACTGAAAAATTTTAATATAACCAAAAGATTCGTTTATCGTACCATCAAACGATACAATGAAGACTATAGTGAAGATGACAGGTCAAGAAGTGGTCGCCCTCGGTCTGTTAGGACTCCAGCAGTGATAAAAGCTGTGAAGGCGCGAATTCAAAGAAATCCCAAACGTAAGCAGAAACTGTTGGCCCTTCAGATGGGGTTAAGCAGAACCACGATGAAAAGGGTGTTAAATGAAGAGCTTAAGGCTTCGAGCATATCGAAGAAAAACAGGACATTGTTTGAATGCTCGTCTAATGCACCTGAGACTGAAGAGATGCCGCGCTTTTTTGAAGCGGTACGCGGGAAAAAAATATCGGGAAATTCTTTTTTCGGATGAAAACATTTTACCGTAGAAGAGAGCTACAACAAACAAAATGATAAGGTGTACGCACACAGTAGAGAAGAAGCGAACAAACCGTATTCCACGTATCCAACAATGTTATTTTCCATCCACGCTTATAGTATGGTTGGTAGTTTCTTATTGGGGCTTAACAGAGGTACATTTTTATGAGAAAGGTGTAAAAAGGAATGCAGTTGTGTATCAAAATACAGTCCTGACGAACCTTGTGTAACCTGTTTCTCATACCATGCTCAAATACTGACACTGGGTATTCCAACAAGATTCGGCGCCAGCTCATAGAGCGAAGAGCACACAAGACTGGCTGGCGGCGCGTGAGATCCACTTCATCCGGTACGAAGATTAGCGCTCCTCCTGTCCATATTTGAATCCGTTAGATTACAAGATATGGCAACACTTGGAGGAAAATGCGTGCTTGAAGCCTCATCCCAATTTGGAGTCACTCAAGACATCCTTGATTAAGGCAGCCGCCGATATTGACGTGGATCTCGTTCGTGCTGCGATTGACGACTGGCCGCACAGATTGAAGGCTTGTATTCAAAATCACGGAGGTCATTTTGAATAAACTTTAGTGTATATATATAATCATAATCATAAGAATCTATTTTCTGTTAACTTCATTTTGGTATATAAATGGTTACATAATAAATTAACTTGTTTCAATTATTTTATATTAAACATGTGACAGAATTTATGACCTGACTAGGTAGATAGGAAAACATACATTGCTCCGATCCCAATGTATGATGCTAAAGCACTTGTGTTATTGGAATGGAAAACAACGAAGGCACCTCAAACACTCAGACCTGAAAAATGTAGAAATAGTGGTTTTTCTACATTGACCCGACTGGGAATTGAACCCTGGACTTCGAGATGGCAACACCTTGAAAACCGGTGTATACGCCACTCGTCCATGGAGGTTGTCAAAGAATTGTAGTTTAATGTCTATGTGGTAGTCAAGCAAGGCAATTGTTTCCCTTTAGGTGTTATAATAGACCACTAGAGGGAAATTCATGAAATTGCAATGGGTTAGCTAAAACCAACAGATGACCACATAACCTTCTTGAAAGTATCTGTATGTAAATTTACATAGTAATGACGGGCATTAGTGTCAGAGGTACCAGGTGCCTGGTACTGCATTGTCAATCTGCCTGCCAAGAATGGCAATATGGCTAACCCTCTCTTATGGGAGAGGCCAATTTATGCAGTGGACAACTACAGGCCATTTTTTATGTATATATGTAATTAAAAAAAAATTACAAACCTTCCCTAGAGTTACAAAATCCATGCCTTTTAATAGTCTCCATTTCGATCTGAACAACCATGGGGAAAACAATCTGCATCATCTTTAGCATCTCATTGCCCGCTGCCTCTTTTGCTTCATCCAGTTTTGGTGCATAGTCAGGTGACTCCAAGGCCTCTATGATTTCAGTTAATATCAGTCTTACTTGATCAACTGTAACACTCTGCGGTGAGGCCATTTCTCAACAAAAATCGTAACATTTATACCTGCAACAATATTGAAGGTTGTTTAGGTTTACCAAATTGTTTTTCATTTCTGCCACCAAACAGCAGTACAATGTCGGTCGAAATTTGGTTGTGCAACCAATTACTATCTATACGTAAATAACTTGAAAGGATTGTATATTATAATATAAAAGATACAAGCACAATTAATATACAACTGATAAATGACTTAGCATTATGGCTATATACTGAAACCTCCTAGCAAGTCCACAGTTCAGAAAACTAAACTTTGTTACCAAATTTCAACAAATGCTGTGTGTTATATAAACAGCCATTCACAATTCAACAAAATATAGTATCATCATCGTCTTTGGTCATAGTGCTCTTTTTAATAGTTATCTTCACACATGGAAGTCTAGAAAATCAACACACCTTCCACCCAAGACATTTTTGGAACAATCTGACAGGTGGTGAGCCTGTTGCCTGGACATAAAGTCCAAGCCAACAACACAAAGTCAAAGCATATTATCATGGGCGATTTCAATACCGACCTTCTTACTCCTTCCTCACCCCGTTCCTCTAAATTCCTGCAAAATGTCGAGTCAGTGGGCCTCCATATTCTCCCCTTACACGCCATATCAATGGGGACGATACCCTACTCGATTTAATCCTTACCTCTTCTGCATCCCATGTAGCATCCCACGGGCAGCACTCTTGCACCAGGATTCTCCCATCATGACCTACTTTTCCTCTCTTACATCCTAAAACCTGCCAAATCCCCACCTAAAAAGTACTAAGTACTAAGGCGCTGTTTTGGTCGTATGGTTGTGGAGAAACTTCATGAGGATGCTTCTAATTTGAATTGGGATAACGTAATATCTGCCGGTACAGTGGATGAAAAAGTTAGTACATTAAATGAGGCTATTCTTGGACTTTACAACAAACAACGCTCCTATTAAAAGAGTTAAGCTTAAGCGCCCACCTGCACCGTGGATAACTTCACTAGTCCGCATAGCTATGAGGCGTAGGGATCGGGCTTTCCGTAAGTTTAAAAAGGTTAGAAGCGAGGAAAACTGGTCTGTCTTTAAAACTGCAAGGAATCGGTGTAACCAAATGATACGTAACTCGAAACGCCGATATATTCTCAACAACATTACTTCCTCTTCCCCAGCCGATACCTGGTAGTTTCTTAGGTCTATAGGAATAGGTAAAGTTCTGCACCCGGAGGCTTGTGGGTCAATTGATTTAGATGATCTTAATAGTCATTTTGTAGCTCACACTCCTCTGGATCATCAAACCAAGTGTCTCACCATTGAGTACTTAAATAACCTACTACGTCGTAATATAGATCCCTTTCAGATTTCTCCAGTGGCCTCGGATGAGATCAAAAAGTTTATTCTTTCCATTAAGTCTAATTCTACGGGCTGCGATAACATTAGTCGCTTAATGATTATCAATATCCTAGAATATCTCCTCCCAGTTATTTCTCATATTATTAACTTCTCATTGGATTCTGCTCATTTCCCTTCACTGTGGCGCAAAGCCTACATTATTCCTTTACCTAAGATTCCTAATCCTTCCTCACCTAATCATTTTCGGCCTATATCCATTCTACCTTTTTTATCCAAAGTACTTGAGGCCTATGTACACAAACAGCTGTCTCAGTTCATTTACCATAACCATCTACTTAGTCCATTGCAGTCTGGTTTTAGACCAGGTCACAGTACAATCTCTGCTCTCCTCAAAGTCACTGGTGATATTAGGGCAGGTATGGAAGACACTAAGGTTTCTGTAATGGCCTTGGTTGACTTTACCAATGCCTTTAATAGCATCAGCCACGACATCCTTCTTTCTGTCCTTTCCCATTCTATGATCTCTCCTATGGTGCTGGATTGGTTCTCAACTTATCTATGGGGGCGTCAGAGAGAGAGCAATCAATCCGCTACGATGTGTCCTCCTCTAGTTGGTGTGCCCTACTTGCAGACGTCCCTCAAGGCGGTATTTTATCTCCTTTATTATTTTCTTTATTAATAAATCTCATCACCCAGAACCTTCATTGTGCGTATCATTTGTATGCCGATGACGTGCAGTTGTACTCACCAGCGAGTGTTGATAATGTGGCTGCAGTGGTGGGGATAGTTAATAGTGACCTTGAACATATTAAAAGCTTGTGTGACAAGTTTGGTTTAACTGTTATTGTTTTTTTTTTAACTTTACTGTTGTTGTTTTTAACGGGACCTTACTGGAATGGTCTCCTACTGTAAAAGATCTCGGCTAACACATTGAACCCACTCTTAGCTGGCGTACTCAAGCCATGTATGTAAGTCAAAAAGTTACTGGAATCCTTTGAACACTCTACTGCTTGAAAAACTTTCTCCCTTCTAAGACCAAAACAACTTTAGTTCAAACTATTATTTTCCCCCATATTGACTATGGTGATGTGTGTTATTTCGACCTGAATGCAGACCTTCTTGACAAATATGACCGACTTCTCAATAACTGCATTCGATTCATTTTTAATCTTCGTAAGTATGATCACGTGTCTAATTATCGCTCGCAATTAAAGTGGTTACCCATTTGCCAACGCCGTAGTTTGCATGTACTTACAACCATGTACTCTTTCCTAACCTCTCCCACTGCACCTTCCTACCTATCTTCCCTATTTAAATACCTATGCTCTAACCACGACAGAAACCTTCGGTCATTAAACAACCTCCAGCTTCATTGTCCCCATCATACTTAAGGATTTAGCCATTCCTCCTTTCTTGTGCTTCTCATCAGTCTGCTTTGGAATGCACTTCCTCTCGAAATCAGGATGTCTAAGGTGAAAGATCACCTCCTAAAAACTTTGGCAGAATCATTGTAACATCCGTTTATTTATGGCATTAATTATATTATTTAAGTATTTAATCTGTATAAGTGTATATGTATTTATATGTATTTTTATATGTATGTATGTATGTAAAAATTTAGGTATATATATTTTATACTCTTGTGTCTATTATATCAATAAATAAATAAATAAATAAATAAATAAATAAATAAATAAATAAATAAATAAATAAATAAATAAATAAATAAATAAATAAATAAATAAATAAATAAATAAATAAATAAATAAATAAATAAATAAATAAATAAATAAATAAATAAATAAATAAATAAATAAATAAATAAATAAATAAATAAATAAATAAATAAATAAATAAATAAATAAATAAATAAATAAATAAATAAATAAATAAATAAATAAATAAATAAATAAATAAATAAATAAATAAATAAATAAATAAATAAATAAATAAATAAATAAATAAATAAATAAATAAATAAATAAATAAATAAATAAATAAATAAATAAATAAATAAATAAATAAATAAATAAATAAATAAATAAATAAATAAATAAATAAATAAATAAATAAATAAATAAATAAATAAATAAATAAATAAATAAATAAATAAATAAATAAATAAATAAATAAATAAATAAATAAATAAATAAATAAATAAATAAATAAATAAATAAATAAATAAATAAATAAATAAATAAATAAATAAATAAATAAATAAATAAATAAATAAATAAATAAATAAATAAATAAATAAATAAATAAATAAATAAATAAATAAATAAATAAATAAATAAATAAATAAATAAATAAATAAATAAATAAATAAATAAATAAATAAATAAATAAATAAATAAATAAATAAATAAATAAATAAATAAATAAATAAATAAATAAATAAATAAATAAATAAATAAATAAATAAATAAATAAATAAATAAATAAATAAATAAATAAATAAATAAATAAATAAATAAATAAATAAATAAATAAATAAATAAATAAATAAATAAATAAATAAATAAATAAATAAATAAATAAATAAATAAATAAATAAATAAATAAATAAATAAATAAATAAATAAATAAATAAATAAATAAATAAATAAATAAATAAATAAATAAATAAATAAATAAATAAATAAATAAATAAATAAATAAATAAATAAATAAATAAATAAATAAATAAATAAATAAATAAATAAATAAATAAATAAATAAATAAATAAATAAATAAATAAATAAATAAATAAATAAATAAATAAATAAATAAATAAATAAATAAATAAATAAATAAATAAATAAATAAATAAATAAATAAATAAATAAATAAATAAATAAATAAATAAATAAATAAATAAATAAATAAATAAATAAATAAATAAATAAATAAATAAATAAATAAATAAATAAATAAATAAATAAATAAATAAATAAATAAATAAATAAATAAATAAATAAATAAATAAATAAATAAATAAATAAATAAATAAATAAATAAATAAATAAATAAATAAATAAATAAATAAATAAATAAATAAATAAATAAATAAATAAATAAATAAATAAATAAATAAATAAATAAATAAATAAATAAATAAATAAATAAATAAATAAATAAATAAATAAATAAATAAATAAATAAATAAATAAATAAATAAATAAATAAATAAATAAATAAATAAATAAATAAATAAATAAATAAATAAATAAATAAATAAATAAATAAATAAATAAATAAATAAATAAATAAATAAATAAATAAATAAATAAATAAATAAATAAATAAATAAATAAATAAATAAATAAATAAATAAATAAATAAATAAATAAATAAATAAATAAATAAATAAATAAATAAATAAATAAATAAATAAATAAATAAATAAATAAATAAATAAATAAATAAATAAATAAATAAATAAATAAATAAATAAATAAATAAATAAATAAATAAATAAATAAATAAATAAATAAATAAATAAATAAATAAATAAATAAATAAATAAATAAATAAATAAATAAATAAATAAATAAATAAATAAATAAATAAATAAATAAATAAATAAATAAATAAATAAATAAATAAATAAATAAATAAATAAATAAATAAATAAATAAATAAATAAATAAATAAATAAATAAATAAATAAATAAATAAATAAATAAATAAATAAATAAATAAATAAATAAATAAATAAATAAATAAATAAATAAATAAATAAATAAATAAATAAATAAATAAATAAATAAATAAATAAATAAATAAATAAATAAATAAATAAATAAATAAATAAATAAATAAATAAATAAATAAATAAATAAATAAATAAATAAATAAATAAATAAATAAATAAATAAATAAATAAATAAATAAATAAATAAATAAATAAATAAATAAATAAATAAATAAATAAATAAATAAATAAATAAATAAATAAATAAATAAATAAATAAATAAATAAATAAATAAATAAATAAATAAATAAATAAATAAATAAATAAATAAATAAATAAATAAATAAATAAATAAATAAATAAATAAATAAATAAATAAATAAATAAATAAATAAATAAATAAATAAATAAATAAATAAATAAATAAATAAATAAATAAATAAATAAATAAATAAATAAATAAATAAATAAATAAATAAATAAATAAATAAATAAATAAATAAATAAATAAATAAATAAATAAATAAATAAATAAATAAATAAATAAATAAATAAATAAATAAATAAATAAATAAATAAATAAATAAATAAATAAATAAATAAATAAATAAATAAATAAATAAATAAATAAATAAATAAATAAATAAATAAATAAATAAATAAATAAATAAATAAATAAATAAATAAATAAATAAATAAATAAATAAATAAATAAATAAATAAATAAATAAATAAATAAATAAATAAATAAATAAATAAATAAATAAATAAACAATACATAAGCTTTTGAAGAAACTCATTGGCACAAGCCTATTATCTGGGTGTAGGCTTATACCAACGCCTTGTAGCATACGGGTCATGACTACTTTAAAGTGTTAGAAAACAGTATAAAAATAAAGATCTACTAATAGCTGGTGATAAAAGGTTTAATTCTTGTTGGTTCAAAAAAAGATTTCAATGATAACTTAACCATTTTTCTTGAAAATGCAGTGTTCTTCTAACCATGCCACAAGGAGATAGGGCTTACTGATTTTTTAAATTTCTAAGTGTTGTAGATATCATTCTATTAGTTTCTGTGCATAAAGATCAACAAAATAATCTGTCATAATATAGTAAAAACTGAATAATGAGTTTCAGAGGACATTCCAAAAACAAACTACGTAAAATCATTGTCAATTCATTCATGTGAGACTTCACTTCAACTTCAAACTAAACTTCCTGAATATCTAACACATGAGTAAATTTCAATTACTAATGTCTTACACATAGTAAAATCGAAAATTTTAACAAAAAGACAACCATGGTTATTTCGGAAAATTCTGCCATTACGAGTAGCCTATAATTAATACTACAAAAGTGACTTACTGCAATATGTAATATTTTAGTGTAATTTATTAAATGACAATAACGACATGTAAATTAAACAAATTATAATAATAATAAAACAGTTTTAAAAAACGAATAGTACTGTTTGCATTACTTACACTTACACACACAAACATTGTATTACAGTTATTTCAACTGGTGGTGAGAAAAGTACGTCATCCAATTGGGCGATATTTGGTTCTTATAGAGGTGCATACAGGTTTAAATTACGGATTGCGAAGAAAAAATAAAATTATGCGAAAATGAAACCTCGCAGAACTTTTGTTGTACTACACTAAGAATATATAATCGCTTCATCTATACTCTATGAGACAGAGAACATACGTACTATCTATGGCAGGTTGGGCGGCTCTATGACGATTACGTCAATGGGTATATAAGACAAATATATCAGAATTAAAAAAAAATCAGGAAACCCATATGACGCAAGCTTCGAGAGAAGCGCCTTGTCCCACACCCGATCAAAGGCTTTTGCTATGTCCAAACTAGCTACCAGGGCCTCTCTCTTGCTCTCTACTGCCTCCGCCCATCGATGAGTGAGGTACACAAGAAGATTACCAGCTGAGCAATCTAGACGGAAGCCGTACTGGCGGTTACTAATCAACTGGTGCTCCTCAAAGTACCTCAAGAGCTGGCTGTTTATAATGGACTCCATTATTTTAGAGAACAAGGAGGTGATGGCCATCGGTCTGTAGGTGCCCGGATCTGAGCGGTCGCGGTTCTTAGGGATCGGGTGCACCAAAGCTGTCTTCCATGCCATCGGGACGGTGCTTTGAGAATCGGAGTACCGAAAAAGACGCGTTAGAACTGGTGCCAACTCTGGAGCATACATCCTCAACACAATAGGGGGGATTCCATCGGGCCCGCTCGACTTCTGGATGTCCAGGGAGAGGAGTGCTTTGCGCACTGAGTTCTGAAAAAACTGGATACGGCATAAAGCACGAACTGCATGGGATGGTAGGCGGTGAGTTCCCCCTGTCATCGAGAGTCGAGTTAGACCCAAAAATAGAACCTAGAAGATCGGCTTTCTCCTTTAGTAATGGGTCAGCGAGTTGTCGTCCCTGTACAGAGATGGTAGCGATGGCTGACTGAAATTCCCTTGGACAGCCTTGCCGCGGGACCAGAACGCTCGAGTTCCCGAAGGAAGATGAACCAGTTTCTCGCCAATTCTGCCAATGTGCTCGGCACCACAGAGGAAGGAATGAAGAATTTCATTCCTTGAAATATCACATCGGTGAGGAAATTTGCTACGACGTCAGAAATATCCCGCGAGAAGCAAACCTGCCCCCTTGGGTAGAATGCAACGAAAGACCGCATCCCTTACCTATCCGTCGACCTGTAGTGCCACCACGGCAGTAGGCAGCAGGTCGCTTAAGCAGTAGTCCGATGAACCCACAGAAACATATGTATGAAAAGATTAGTTCTATGGTTTTTTGTTTGCACTCAATGTCAAATTACCTAGTCAGGTCATAAATTCTGTCACATGTTTAACCTAAAATAATTAAAACAAGTTTATTCATTATGTAACTATTTATATACCAAAATGAACTTAACAAAACATAGGTTCTTAACACTGAAGTTTATTCAAAATTACGTCCGTGATTTAGAATACTCTCTTTTACGGTAAAAAATTTTTCATCCGAAAAAAGAATTTCCCGACATTTTTTTCCTCGCGTACCGCTTAAACAAAGCGCGGCATCTCTTCAGTCTCAGGTCCATTAGACGAGCATTCAAACAATGTCCTGTTTTTCTTCGATATGCTCGAAGCCTTAAGCTCTTCATTTAACACCCTTTTCACCGTGGTTCTGCTTAACCCCATCTAAAGGGCCAACAGTTTCTGCTTACGTTTGGGATTTCTTTGAATTCGAGCCTTCACAGCTTTTATCACTGCTGGAGTCCTAACAAACCGAGGGCGACCACTTCTTGACCTGTCATCTACACTAGAGTCTTCATTGTATCGTTTGATACGTACGATAAACGAATTTTTTGGTTATATTAAAATTTTTCAGTATGTCAAAAACTTGAATTGGCGCGTAACCGCAACGATGCAACGCAATAACTGCAACACGGTCTTTTTTAAGCGTCCACTCCATATTTAAAAATGAGTAAAATTCTAAAAAGTATGTAGTTTTATTTTCATGAACAATTCAAAATTCGAATTCAATAAACTCTTTTGTGGCCAGCATTCTAAAAGAAAAGTTTTTACTGTGTGACAGTACTTATGACCTGACTATGTATTATCATGTCAATGTCGAGATTACTAATGTCAAATCTCCGATAAACAAAAATGTTTTTATTTTTATTGATAATTATACAAAATCTAATTTGATAGTCACAAATTGAGCTTTATCTTATCAGAAAAAGTTGTTAACTAAGCACTTGTGTAATCTGTTTAGAGTGTATTATATCTCGTATAATTTTTTACGAGATCTATTCATTTTATAGTGGAGGTTATTCCCTTCTCATGAAATATTATCAAGATATTAGAGCCACTACGTAAATGAAAGTAAGTTAAAGTTAAATTTTACAGTTTGATATTGTACTATTAGTTGGCTAATATATTTCGAAAAATTTATTGTAATTTCGCCTATAAGGATTTTTTTTGTACTGAACTATTAGGAACTATTAGGTGTGTTAAAACATACCTAAATAATAGATGTTCTGTCTCATGGTGTCTTTTACATGATATCATATATTTTTAGATTTTACATACATTTATCTATATTTATCTATATACATTTTGTATGCCTCCACCAAGATGATAAACATAGAGATTGTTTTTTTCTATTTTATAGAGATAATTTACAGCCAGCAACAGATATAATAAAAAATAAGAAAAGTTTTTACCAACAGTCCTGGTGTATAAATAGTACAGTAATTTTAAGGAGTCAACAGTTAACCATCATATATTTGACATTGTATTGCCCTTATTTGTTAAATGTTTCTGTGCAAGTGCAAAAATATTTCATTTTATTATTATTATCTGGTTTACAAGTCACGATAGCCGAGTGGGTGGGTGATCGGAATTTCGAGTCAAGAGACCCAAGTTCGTTCCCCAGTTGGCAGGCTCGTACCAATGGATTTTTCAAAAACTTATGTACGAAGTATATATTGGCTTTCACATAAAGACGGCGATGGGCTCACCACATTGTCCCAAAAATATTTTCGGTAGAAAGTGGGTCAAAGGGACTTAATTGTCTAGACTAGACCACTGTCTACCCCTGTATTGGGAATTGCATGAAGATATTTATTTATTATTATCTGGCATAAGGCAGGTAGTTTGTGCAACCAACGTCTGTACCTTGGAGTTCTCTTATGATATTATGATTATGTTTTATTTAAACTTACTTTTATTTAATTATGAAATTAGATTTTGTAAAATAAAGTAGTATTTGTATGTAAGTTATGAAAATGTAATAAAAAATTATCTTCACAAAATTTTCAATACTCATCTTTTTGACCCACCTTCCACTGAGGATATATCTTTGGGATTATACAATGGGTGGTGAGCTTTTCGCCGTCTTTATGTCCAATGATATAAATCTAACATAAGTTTTGAAAAAACCCATTGGTTTAAGCTTATCACTAGGAAAATAAACTATTCTCTTGACTCGAATTCCAATCACTCATGAAACTGTAATATACATTTTCTGTTACCATTACAGAATGGAGGAACAGATAGAGGAAATCGAGTTGAAACCTGTGACTGCCAGACGCACCTTCACACTGCGTTGTAATGTTGCACGACATGTGGCCGTAAACTTTTTGCCATCAAGACCTTATGGTACGTATTATGGACCTTATGGTACGTACGTGGTACGTGTTTTTGCCTTATGGTATGTATGAGATTACATTTACATTCTTCATGAAGCATGAAACTTGTCTCTTCATGAAAACTTTATTCTAGTGTGTCACAAGGTTGTTTACTTACTTCTTCGATTGGCTTCTGTGAGATTGGGGAGGCTGTGGATGTGATAATCTTACAGTGCACCAACTCTCATACTAATCTTGCCTCTTAGAGCCTCATTAGTGCCTTAATTGCAAAACAAATGTCTCATTTTCATGATGATCTGTCAAAGCGGTATTGAAGTGTGGCAATATAGCTTCAGTAACTAATCATAAGTCAAGATGGCAAAATCTAGGTATATATGTTGTGTATTAATATATATTTATATATGTGTATAAGTATATGTGCATCGCACACTCGCTGTTAACTACCTTTACTGCCACAACCATTTTTTCTGTTCTACCAAGGGTTAGCTGGTAGAGAATGCAGTATAGCATAAAGCTCACCTTTTGTACATTTATAATTTGGTGCAATAAACATTAAATAAATAAATAAATTGCTGTGAGCCAAAACTAAGTTGCACTTATTGAATAAGAAACCACAAAGGTGCTTTAAACATCCCAATGACTACCGACAGATGGAGGAATAACCATCTCGAAAAAATACCACGCCAATATAAGTGGATTGGTGACGGGCAGTGGCGTCAAGATGCAGTATGTCTGGTACTGCGATCGCCAGTCCGCTATCCGAGCATTGCGATTATGGCAATCCCTCCAACGGGATAGGTCCACCTGAGTATTATCATATACCGTTAGTCTCTGTCAGTCGTGTCGTAAAATTTTTCGTAAAATAATAAGTTACAAAAATAAAACCATAACATTGTCTCTGCTGCTGTAGAAATACAATCTAGTCTATCTTCGTTTGAACTGTTAACGAGCTCTAATTAAGTTAGTGGCTTAACGCGGGAATAAATAGCTCTTGGCAATCATAACTCCCGAGTTGCCGCTGACGTTGTGCAGTATAAAATACACTCTAAAATATTCCTCAGTTAGTTGCAGACTGCCAGTACAGTGAGTGGATATTTTTGAGTTGTTTATTGTTTTTAAAATGAATCCAGTGGCGTGCGATGAAGTTGTTACGAGTCTGTTCTCTAGTGAGTGCGGTAATAATTAAAAAGAAAATTAAAAACAAAAGGCACAAAGCCCGCGATTTTTTATATAGAAGTGCACTCTAGTACCACTCGATTTCTTATATTATATTATATTATACGAATGTACTCGATGTCATGTTGTATTCGATGTTCGTCTAAATGAATTTCAAGGTTCAGCAATTGTTTCTGTAGGTTAATCAATCACTTCCGTGTTGATTTCGACCGGGGCGTCACCTTCCTTTATCGTCTGCTATAGTTTGGGTCGCGGGCGCCATGAGCATGTATCCATACGAGTCTTCAACGATCAGATAGGTATGGTTCAAATGTATAGGGCTGCTTATGATAGTATAACATAAAATTTGCGTATAGTACAATATAACAACAACATACTACATACAAATACTAAGACAGATTTAAGTTTAATATTATATCTTCACGTCAATCTCAATACTGAGCTAGACAGAGGTCTAGAAAATTCAGTCTTTTCGACCCAACTTTCACCGAAGACATTTCTTGGGAAAACGTGACAGGTGGTGAGCATGTTGCCGTCTTTATGTCGAAGCAAACGTTATAAATTGATCATACGTTTTTTTTTAAAAACATTGTTAATATTAAAAGGGGTTGAGGTAGGCCGAGACTTAGTTTTGAAGACCATGTGAGCAAATTGCTCGAAGACGGAAGGGTCAAGAGTACACGGATACCTCGACGTGCACGTATAAAGAAAATGATGAATCTGAATTAAGCGAAAGAGGTTTGTAAGGATCGTGACACTTGGCGATCTGGCTACCCCGTCAGGGATTGTGCGTGAAGGTAAATAAATAATATAAATATAAATTGTTATGAGCCTCACACGTGGGGATCGAACTCGTGTCTCTTGACTCGAATTCCGATCACCCAACCACTCGGCTGTAGTGACTTATTCAATGAATTACTACGCGTTTTCTAAGTTTTACATATAAATATATTAAGGGTTGACAGGTAGAGAATGCCATCAGGCATTAGGTCCGCTCATTGTAGCCCTTACTTTAAGGTGTCCCAATAAAGTATAAATAAAAATTAAATATTTTTGATACATAAATATTAATTTTATATATAATTTAAACATATGTATCCATAGCGATCTACCAGTTGAACACCACTGACATATAGTGTTTATTAACGCACGTCAGGTACGTTGAGGTTACGTCGCACAACCTCCGAGAACAATGTGCTGCTGGAGGCCAGTGGTGATGAGACCGACAACCAGGCGGACATCATCGTCCGCGAGATGGAGCAGCATCAGCGTCTCATGGAGGACAACCCGGTGTCCGAGGAGCTGAGGAGGTGAGTTAGTACTTGAGGGGTCAGGAGTTCGAGTTGAATGTGCTGTAAAAGAGAAGTGGTTATAACTTCAAGGTTAGCATTCCGGATAGGCTAGAATTCACCGTTCTCTTTCTTCTCGTGGGTTAAAAGATTGACCATGGGCTACGCATTTAGATCTGCTTTATAGAAGATATTAGAGGCTGGGAATCAATCAAATCATTTATTTATAAGGATAGACATTCGTTTATCGATAATAATTATTTAATCTACCACCGATTCATAATGAATCATCTATAATACATAATCTGTGAAAGTCAACTTCAGGACATAGGCCTCTACCGTACGGTACTGTTTGCCATAAAATCGTTTAATGTGAATAACGTATCGTTGTCCAAAAATATGTCTTCAGTGAAAGGAAAGTCGAAAGGACTTATTTGTCAAGACAAGAGTCTATACATTCGAATGGAGTATAGTAATATATATTTTTTTTTAACATTATAAGCTAGCGTTTAACTACAATCCCACCTGATGGTAAGTGGCGATGTAGTTTTTGTTGGTAGGCACACTAGCTTAGAAAGAGCCTATTCACTCTTCTCTTGAAGACACCCACATTGTAATCGGAGATATATATAAATATAAATATAATATATAAATTTGTCTAGATCTCTGTCTACCCCAGTATTGGGAATGGCGTTAAATGTAATCGTTATCTTTACCGTAGGGAGGCCTTGCGTGACCTGCCCCAGGGTCTGACCATGAAGAGGAACGTCCGCGCCAAGCTGTCTGCGTCGGTCAGCCTCCGCTCCAAGCACAGACCAATATCCATGCTCAAACGGCTCAAGTACAGGTTCAGTTTCGCGTGGAACAAGGTCAGTAAAATATAAAAATAAAATATGTTTTTTTCACCTCAAGTTTTCAATTTAGTTTTTCGTAGAAGAAAGTGAGAAGTAGTGAATTTAAGATTATTGTAGTTACGTAATAAGAGTTAGGGGTTCGAATCCCGCCAGTGGAACATATTTTTGTGCTGATTATGAATGTTTTGTACTCGTATCATGGATACGAGTACAAGTTATATGTATATTTGAATGATAAGTTTCTTACATATATATATATATATATTACATATATATATTGAGCCGTGGGCTGTACACTAAGACGACAATAGGCACGCCACCTGTCACGTTATCCAAAATAGTTCTCAGTGAAAGGTGGGTCGAAAGGACTTAATTGCCTCTTTTTCGTTCCTTTATTATTATATTTTTATTTAATAACATATTACCAAAAAAAAGTTTAACTATTTAGGATATTTTAATAATCAGTTTATGATCTTTATTTAAAAGGAAAACATCACATACATTGTTCTGATACCAAAGTAAGCAGCTAAAGCACTTGTGTTATGTAATCTGAACCAACGAAGGTACCACAAACAACCAGACCCGAGGCAATATAAAAAACTTTGACCCGTCCGGTAATCAAACCCGACATTGCAGAGCTGGCAAAAAGTGCCATAATAAAAATTTATTTCCAGGCGCGGGATCGAATCAGGGACCTGATATTCTCTATAGAGCTATGGTACGAGGCCATACGGCACGTGGAGGGCCAGTTCGGTTCTGCCGTCGGCTCCTACTTCTACTTCCTGCGCTGGCTGTTCACAATGGACCTGGCGCTGGCGGTGCTAATGCTGTGCTTCGTCGTGGTCCCGCAGGCGTTGCACGACGAGCGCCGGAATTCAACCGGCGACCGGGGACTCTTGGATTTTATCAGTGGGAAGGTGTGCTCTTACCGTTACCTCAACATTGTCCACTGAATGAATGAAGGTATGAATGGAAGTAATAATGAAGGGATGAATGAATGAGTAACAGAAAGAATGGATGTGAAGGTATATGAATGAATATACTTACATTACTAAAATCGAAAAAAAAATTAAATAGGAAAAATTTAAAGACAGTACAGCCATTCGTTGGCTATATTGCTGCATAGCGATCTCTTCCAAGTAACCCAAAAAGAAGCGCCCCCAGTAGGTCATAGACCACTTACAGGCCGTGGAGTCTAAGGTAAATGGTAGGTACCAGTAGGTGTTATTGGGATCGCCAAAGTTCTTGGCAAACGTGACGATTATAGCAAATTTTTTTTTTTGGTAAGTCACGATAGCCGAGTGGTTGGGTGGTCGGAATTTCGAGTCGAGAGGCCCGAGTTCGATCCCCAGGTGGCAGGCGCGTACCAATGGGTTTTTCAAAAACTTATGTACGAATTATATCGTTGGCTTGGACATAAAGACGGCGACGGGCTCACCACCTGTCACGTTGTCCCAAAAATATCCTTGGTGGAAGGTGGGTCGAAGGGACTTAATTGTCTAGACTAGACCTCTGTCTACCCCTGTATTGGGAATTGCGTGAAGATATTTATTTATTATTATTTTATGTACGAATTACATCGTTGGCTTGGACATAATGACGGCGACGGGCTCACCACCTGTCACGTTGTCCCGAAAATATCTTCGGTGGAAGGTGGGTCGAAGGACTTGATTGTCTACACTAGACCAGGTCATTAAATAACTTTGTCTCCTGTTTCAGCCGTTTAAAAAAGCGTTTCCTATTATTAATGACGGATTCACCTACCCTACACTCCTCTCTACTCTCGTCTACCCCAGTCGTGAATAGCGTGAAGATATCTCTTGACAACAATTAAAAATTTTCTTTTTCTCTGCTCTTGACAACAATTATTTGTTTATTTTCTTTCAGGGTGGCTTCGAGGACAGCCTGCTTTTCTACGGCCACTATCACGACGGCGACATCGCCACTCCCGGGCCCCTCACTTACAACATGGCGTTTGCATATTTCTTCACCATGCTCTGTCTCTACTTCCTGTCCTTCGCCGTCCTATGCTATAGGTGAGTTTTCTTTGTCATCCCAATAGCATTTTTTACAATAGTAAAAACAAAGTCACGATAGCCGAGCGGTTGGGCGATGGGAACTTAAGTCTAGAGACCCGAGTTCGATCCCCAGGTGGCAGGCGCGTACCAATGGGTTTTCAAAAACTTATGTACGAATTACATCGTTGGCTTGGACATAATGACGGCGACGGGCTCACCACCTGTCACATTGTCCCAAAAATATCCTTGGTGGAAGGTGGGTCGAAGGGACTTAATTGTCTAGACTAGACCTCTGTCTACCCCTGTATTGGGAATTGCGTGAAGATATTTATTTATTATTATTTTATGTACGAATTACATCGTTGGCTTGGACATAATGACGGCGACGGGCTCACCACCTGTCACGTTGTCCCGAAAATATCTTCGGTGGAAGGTGGGTCGAAGGACTTAATTGTCTACACTAGACCAGGCCATTAAATAACTTTGTCTCCTATTTCAGCCGTTTAAAAAAGCGTTTCCTATTATTAATGACGGATTCACCTACCCTACACTCCTCTCTACTCTCGTCTACCCCAGTCGTGAATAGCGTGAAGATATCTCTTGACAACAATTAAAAATTTTCTTCTTCTGTGCTCTTGACAACAATTATTTGTTTATTTTCTTTCAGGGTGGCTTCGAGGACAGCCTGCTTTTCTACGGCCACTATCACGACGGCGACATCGCCACTCCCGGGCCCCTCACTTACAACATGGCGTTTGCATATTTCTTCACCATGCTCTGTCTCTACTTCCTGTCCTTCGCCGTCCTATGCTATAGGTGAGTTTTCTTTGTCATCCCAATAGCATTTTTTACAATAGTAAAAACAAAGTCACGATAGCCGAGCGGTTGGGCGATGGGAACTTAAGTCTAGAGACCCGAGTTCGATCACCATGTGGTAGGTGTTAGGCTCGTCATTATCGCACCATGTCTATTTAAAAGGATTTTTTTAACACCCGCTATACCAGAGGCATAGCATTCTTATTGTCCAAATAAATTTCTATTATACTCTTTATTATACTTTATTAGGTCTCGCCGTTTTGTTTTGGAGGAATTAACAGTAGGTGTAAAGAATATGTTCTAGCCCAATACTGGGGTAGATAGAGGTCTACAATGACCGTCCTGTTGACTCACTTTCCTCCGTAGCTTATCAGACACAATGTGACAGGTGGTGAGTCTACGACCTCGGGTCTCTTGACTCGAATTCCGATCACCCAAGCACTCGGCTATCGTGACTATTTTTATGTACGTATATAAATAAATAAATAAAAATAAAATAAATAAGAATTAAATAAATTAATAAATATCTTCACTCAATTCCCAATACAGGGGTAGACAGAGGTCTAGTCTAGACAATTAATTCTCTTTGACCCACCTTCCACCGAAGATATTTTCGGGACAACGTGACTGGTGGTGAGCCTGTCACCGTCTTTATGTCCAAGCCAACGATTTATTTCGTACCTAATTTTTTGAAAAACCCATTGGTACGAGCCACCTGGGGATCGAACTCGGGTCTCTTGACTCGAAATTCCGATCACCCAACCACTCGGCTATCGTGACTTAATGTACGTATATTATATATATAAATAAATTAATTCATACATTTATATTTTTTATTATGTAAAGAGCACTTTCTAACTCCATGTGAAAGCTTCTTCGCCCTTGTACTGCGTATGTAAATATGTGTATTATATCGCAAATCAAATCAAATAATTTGTCTATCGACATAAGAATGTACATACGTTTATCGATAGTAATATCGCAGGACTGCGTATTCGTACCGGCGCAACTTCATCGAGACGGCGGGCGGCCTGAGCAACGTATTCGCGACCAAAGTGAGCTTACACACACACACACACACACACAAACATACACACACACACACACACACACACACACACACACACACACACACACACACACACACACACACACACACACACACACACACACACACACTGGTGAACAAAAACTATACATTTATATTTATATAAATGTATAAAATATCGAGATTCTCAATACAGGGGTAGACAGAGGTCTAGTCTAGACAATTATGTACTTTCGACCCACCTTCCACCGAAGATATTTTCGGGACAACGTCTTTATGTCCAAGCCAACGATTTATTTCGTACCTAATTTTTGAAAAACCCATTGGTACGAGCCACCTGGGGATCGAACTCGGGTCTCTTGACTCGAATTCCGATCACCCAACCACTCGGCTATCGTGACTTAATGTACGTATATTATATATATAAATAAATTAATTCATACATTTATATTTTTTATTATGTAAACAGCACTTTCTAACTCCATGTGAAAGCTTCTTCGCCCTTGTACTGCGTATGTAAATATGTGTATTATATCGCAAATCAAATCAAATCAAATCAAATAATTTGTCTATCGACATAAGAATGTACATACGTTTATCGATAGTAATATCGCAGGACTGCGTATTCGTACCGGCGCAACTTCATCGAGACGGCGGGCGGCCTGAGCAACGTATTCGCGACCAAAGTGAGCTTACACACACACACACACAAACACACACACACACACACACACACACACACACACACACACACACACACACACACACACACACACACACATACACACAGACACACACAGACACTGGTGAACAAAAACTATACACATTTATATTTATATAAATGTATAAAATATATCGAGATTCTCAATACAGGGGTAGACAGAGGTCTAGTCTAGACAATTAATTCTCTTTGACCCACCTTCCACCGAAGATATTTTCGGGACAACGTGACTGGTGGTGAGCCTGTCACCGTCTTTATGTCCAAGCCAACGATTTATTTCGTACCTAATTTTTGAAAAACCCATTGGTACGAGCCACCTGGGGATCGAACTCGGGTCTCTTGACTCAATTCCGATCACCCAACCACTCGGCTATCGTGACTATTTTTATGTACGTATATAAATAAATAAATAAAATAAATAAAAATAAATAAATAAGAATTAAATAAATTAATAAATATCTTCACTCAATTCCCAATACAGGGGTAGACAGAGGTCTAGTCTAGACAATTAATTCTCTTTGACCCACCTTCCACCGAAGATATTTTCGGGACAACGTGACTGGTGGTGAGCCTGTCACCGTCTTTATGTCCAAGCCAACGATTTAATTCGTACCTAATTTTTTGAAAAACCCATTGGTACGAGCCACCTGGGGATCGAACTCGGGTCTCTTGACTCGAAATTCCGATCACCCAACCACTCGGCTATCGTGACTTAATGTACGTATATTATATATATAAATAAATTAATTCATACATTTATATTTTTTTATTATGTAAAGAGCACTTTCTAACTCCATGTGAAAGCTTCTTCGCCCTTGTACTGCGTATGTAAATATGTGTATTATATCGCAAATCAAATCAAATAATTTGTCTATCGACATAAGAATGTACATACGTTTATCGATAGTAATATCGCAGGACTGCGTATTCGTACCGACGCAACTTCATCGAGACGGCGGGCGGCCTGAGCAACGTATTCGCGACCAAAGTGAGCTTACACACACACACACACACACACACACACACACACACACACACACACACACACACACACAAACACACACACACACACACACACACTGGTGAACAAAAACTATACACATTTATATTTATATAAATGTATAAAATATATCGAGATTCTCAATACAGGGGTAGACAGAGGTCTAGACAATTATGTACTTTCGACCCACCTTCCACCGAAGATATTTTTGGGACAACGTGACAGGTGGTGAGCACGTCGCCGTCTTAATCCAAGTCAACGGCATAATACGAACATAAGTTTTATTGAAAAAAAATAACTCATTGGTAGGAGCCGTGTTCGAACCCTAATTGGGGTCTCTCGACTCGAATTCCGACCAAACAACCACCCGGCTATCGTGTACACATTTACATTTAATTTTATATAATGTTTTTTTTTTTTAAATATAACACGTTAGTTTTATAAATATGACACATACAATAATAATAATTAATTTATTGGTACAAAAAAGTTACAATGTAATAACATATAAAACTGAGGGTAGATGAAATGTGTGTAGGAACATTTAATACGACACTGGAGGTATTGCATATGAATTACACTTCCTCTCCATCTAATCACCGTCGTAATACTAGCATACTGTAGTATTTGAATATCGAGTGCAAACAGTTACAGTCCGTCGTTTGTGTGTGGTAATCGCAGATTAACATATATTATTCTACAGCTTTCACTACTCTGTTTCGATCCGCATTTGTGAACAAAAAGGTTTCGTATAGTTCCGCATATAAATGTTTTTGTTTTTTTTATATTTTGTTTTCGTTGTTGGGGTTGTCACAAGTTACACAAATGTTAGCGTTTTAAATAAAACGATTTTCGGATTTCATCGCGTTTTTAATTAGTTTTTACAAACGTATGTATGCTGTAAAGCATCCGAAACGTCGGGAAATAAAAATAGTTTGTAAAAACTAATTAAAAACGCGGTATAATCCGAAAGTCGTTTTATTTAACATGTGTAGTATTCGTGTAAATACAAGAAATCATTAAATGTTAACGTGTTTCTTGTTTAATAACTATTCGTTGTTCTTCGTTGTTAAGTTATTCGTTGTTTATATTTATTTCTTAAGGCATAATTAGGGAAAAAATACCAAAACAAAATGAAGCCATGTCACGGTTAAAACCTAACCTCTCTATAAACTTATCTCTTAAAAATTTAACTCTGTATAAACTTTTCATAACACATAACCAAAATATTCACAAACAAAATAAATAAATACATATTACGTATTTAAAATATTATTGTATACAGATTTTTGTCTTATTTTTCACACATAAGTGTGTTCATATATAACATAATTTTCATGGTTTTATCATAAAATTGTAACTGTTTCCTCATTCGTTCGTTCGTTCGTCGTTCATTCACTTGAGTGCGGTGTTCGCTCCATGTGCAGGTGTTCTGCGGCTGGGACTTCGGCATCGTGTCGCAGCACGCCGCCGACCTCAACGCCTCCAGCATCTGCAATGAGTTCAAGGTATTTGCTGAATGAAAGATATTGATTACAATTTAACTAAGTGTATGGATTTTATCGCCTTTTTACCTAGGATGATTCGCAATTCGATGAATGTGTGAGATTGTGCCTCGTTACAAGGCCAGGCCTTTTTATATAGAAAAGGGAGGCAAACGAGCAGCTCATAAACACCTGCAATAACAGAAACATAGCAGATGCGTTGCCGGCCTTAGAGTGCCCCTCCCCCCAGATTGGGGCAGGGGGGTGTGTGGGCCACCGGTTACCTGCATTCTCCAGACGAAATGCAGAAGTTTGTTAAACTTCTACTTGACGCCGGTACTCTGTGCGGTCGTGGTACTTCCCCGGTCGAGCCGGCCCATTCATGCAACAACAAAAGCTGTTGTTTTGAGGCGCAACACGTGTCGCGTAACTGTGGGTAGTGGCATATGATAACTGGCGTCGAGTGTAGCGTCTGTGAAGGGGTGGCGGTGCATTGAGTATATTCACTATATGTTGGTATTTCAATATTACAAATGCCTAAAAATATACCTCTGTATTAGGAATGGCGTGAAGATATGTTTTTTTTTTTTGTAATTAAATTGATTATAATGAATTTCTTCGAAGTAAAGCATGATTCTGTCAACTAAATTGTACACAAAATTAATAATTGTTTTTATGTTACGCAGGAACTTCTAAACGAACAGAACAAGAGGCAAGTGACGAAATCGTTCGGCACAAAATTCTGTCAGTGCTTTGCGAATGTCGTCGTTACTGCATTCGTGTTAGGGTTCATAATCGGCCTGGAATACGGCCTGTGGCGACTCCTCAGCTTGGAGACAGATCTGGCGCATTGGGAGATATGCGTGTCTTTGATAGTCACATTGATAGTCGCTGTCTGCCCCGTTTTGTTTCATTTTGTCGTGAGGTGAGTTGTGTTTTTATTGTTATTTAAAATAAAATAAATAAATATTTCACGCAGTTCCAAATACAGGGGTAGACAGAGGTCTAGTCTAGACAATTAAGTCCCTTCGACCCACTTTCCACAGAAGATTTTTTTTCGGGACAACGTGATAAATGGTGAGCCCGTCGCTGTCTTTATGTCGAAGCCAACGATGTAATTCGTACGTAAATTTTTGAATACCTCATTGGTACCAGCCTGCCGCTTGGGTGATCGAAATCGGTTCTCTCGACTCGAAATCCGACCACCCAACCACTCGGCTATCATGACTTTATTGACATTATTGACATTATTGACTTTATTGACTTTATGACATTTGATATTGCTTTGGGTATTTAAGTTAAAATTAGTAATAACAATGTGTACTCGGGTGGGCAGGGGTCTAGACAATGAAATTATATATCCACATAACTTTGTGTGTGTGTGAGTGTGCGGGCGCGTGTGCGTTCTGTTAATCCGTGAATTTGGATTGGGTTTTTAATGAAATATTTTGATTTTACACACTTATATTATGGATATTAGAACAACTTAAAATATTGTCTTTAGGCAACCGCTCGGTTCGGACAGTGGAATCAGACTGACTGTTCTTTTTTTTTTTTTTTTGATAACCGTGGAGGAAAATGCTTTAAGCACGAACGTTTCCTGACCGGGAGGCCACCGAAACGTACAGTGTCGGACTCGGATCTCAGAAGGAGAAACATACCGACTAAAAACCATCCACGGGATGCTGTTGGCCCGGAGGCCTTTACAGCGTCATCTGAGGAGACCTGCGAGAACGAAGGCCCGCAGGTAAAAAGAAGAAAAGAGACAACGTCGTGACGCACTCGAACCCTGTAACGAAGCGAAGACCTTCGACATACGGGGGAGGGGGAGACTGACTGTTCCAGCGCGATTGTACTAGTTATAGTCCGACTCTTGATTCTCTACTCTTACATCTGTCCCCTTCCCCCCGGACCGTGTTAGCGAGTAGACGTGGAGTAGACATTTATTAACTTTTATAATCAAAAATTTTGTTACATAATTTTCAAATAAAATTTAGTTTAAAAAATAGCATAATATAAGTAGTAGAAGGTGTAAATCTCACAGAAGTAAACTCCTAAGAAGCGAAAGATGAAACTAGCTGCGCACGGGCAAACTCGCATAAGTGTGAAAGTGACGACTACAGTGAGTAAGTTTCTTTACATACTCACCCTTTGATATAGAAACAGACAAGCTTTATGTGCTCCTGGTACTCCGATTCAAATACGGAATCTACTTTTGAAAGTAATAAGAATCTACTGTCTCTATTTAAATATTGGTTCTGTTGTGTTATGTTCTCCTAGTACTTGTTACGTATACTACTACCAAATAAAGTCTTCATTGAGAGAAGCCAGATTAAAATAATAACATAACCGTAACTGACGACTTTTAAAAATCTTATGCTGGCCTAGTACCACGGCGTGGATTTGTCTGTAAACAACATATACTTACAAATAATACAAATAATCCTTATTATACCACCTAAACTATTGATACCGTCTTATATTTTCCTGGTATAAACATGGACAAATCATTCTCTGGTCCTAATTTAACGGAACAAACTCCACCAAAGTTTACTCAGCGAGCGAAACGACGTCGACAAGATGACGGTACTGCACTAGACTCTTTTAAAGAGGAAATGAAGAATATGATAAATGAACTATTTTCTGCTCAAAAAGCGGAACTCAGATCAATCGCTACAAAATTTGCAGATTTAAAAGAATCAAACCTTAAGATTGTAAGCTCGGTGGCATTCCTATCGCAACAGAATGAAGAACTTCAGAAAAAACTTACCTTGCTTGAAACACAGGAAAAAAAGGATCGAGAATATATTACGACTTTGGAAGCTAGGATAGAGGATTTGCAACGAAGCAATCGAAAAACTTGTCTGGAAATAAAAAACGTACCGAAAAAAATTAAAGAGAATAGAAGTGATTTAATGAACATGGTCATGAGCTTATCAAAAAGTGTTAACTGTAAAGTAGATAATTCTGATATAAAGGATATTTTTCGTGTTCAGAGCAAGCAGGATAAAGGAAACAGAACCCAGATTATAGTCGAGATGAGTTCAACCATTCTCAAGTCTGAAATTCTCAAAGCTTGTAAAACTTATAATATTAAGCATAAAGATAAGCTACGCGCTAAGGAGCTGGGTTTTAATACCGAAGAAAATACCCCAATTTTTGTGTCTGAACATTTAACTGCAAAGGCCTCTCGTCTCTTCTTTCTTGCTAGAGATCTCACTAAATGTAAGCAATATAAATTCTGTTGGACTTCTTTTGGTAAGGTTTACGTTCGTAAGAACGAGAACTCACCAGTCAAAGTTATAAGTAATGAGTCACAGATTAACCACTTAATGCAGGAATCTTTATGACCAATTACTTTAGTTATTCCTTAATTAAAAATAATACTAAAATTTTTTGCTATATCCTTTGTGTTACGAAATTATATAAATTTTTTGTATTAGAAACTAATGTTATAAGCATAAAAACCTACAACAATCTCACTCTCTCCCACACTGGTACCCAAATAATATGGCACACTTACAGAAACATAAACCACACTTACATAAATACATACAAAATCCAACACAACCCATACACCATTTACACTACCATACAAACTTCATGTTCTGTTAAATTATCTATGTATGTTCTAATAAATACAAACCGTATAACTATTTTAACTTATCAATATGAATAGCCCAACACGAACTTTACATGAATTAGATGACATAGAAATTGCAGAATCTATTGAATGTTCTATCTAGGATCTAAACCAACGCCTACAGACTAAAACATCTACCTTACAAATTGTAACCCAGAATATAAGAAGTATTTATTCTAATTTCATTGACTTTGAAATAACACTCACTCAAATTAAGTTGGACGTTGACGTGATTATTTTTACTGAGTGCCGGCTGAATTCTTACAAACAGGTACCTCCTTTGTCTAATTATACCCCCTATTTTACTTCTAAATTAATAAATCAAAATGTCCGTCATTTTGGTCACATATATAAAAAAATTGTCACAAAGTTAGAGTAAGAGAAATTGGTTTAACCCACGCGTCTTGCCTTGAAATCTCTGTATGTAACTTTGTAATATTAGCAATTTATAGGCCTCCGTCAAATGTCAGTGCTGATAGTTTTATTGATTCACTAAATTTATATCTTGATACAATTGAATCACAGCAAAATGTTATAATTGTCGGTGATATAAATATAAATATTATTCCTAAAGAATCTCAACAAACTTATGAACGTAATAATAGACAAAATTATCTATCATCTTTAGTAATACACGGTATACTGCCTGGTCATACATTCCCAACAAGGCAACATGGATGTCTAGATCATTTCATGTTGAAACTTAACAAAAAGCAGTATTCGGCTTTTATTGCTATTTTAAACACTTCAATAACTGACCACCAAATGGCTTTGCTCAGTTTATCGAATACAGCTAAATCATTAGATTGTCGAAGGACAAAAATCACAATTAATTTTGATAAAGCTTACAATGACCTGCAGAAACAAAATTTTGACGAATTATTTAGAAATATGGATGCAAATATTTTTACAGACCTGCTTATTAAAACAATCTCAAACACCCTCATTACACACACAAAAATTTTGTCTATCTCCAGAAGTAAACGCATTATTAAACCATACATAACAGAAGGTATTTTAAGATGTATAATAAATAGGAACAACATGCAAAAGAAATTAAATTAGACCCTAAAAATGAAATACTAAGTATAACATATAGAAGATACAGAAATTACTGCAACGGACTTATTAAAAAATTGAAACGCAAATATTAACGCGAATTAAAACTGGCTGTATCAAGTAAAGATAACAAAAAACTCTGGTCCACAATAAATGATATAACTCAATTTAAAGAAAATAAAATCTCAAATCAAAATTCGGTAAACAAACAAGTCTCATCTTTTGTTTTATTCAATACTGACCCTTATGAAGTTGAACAAGTACTTATGACTCAATCCCAACAGTGCTGAAGGTTGGGAAAATATACCTACAAGATTTCTACAGCAATCTAAAAGCATTCTTGTTCCGGTTATTAGTGATTTGGCTAATCTTTGTTTTGCATCTGGTGTATTTCCGAAGTCCTTAAAACAATCTATTATTACTCCTGTGTACAAGAGTGGGGACAGAGATGATGTAAACAACTACAGGCCAATATCAGTCCTAACATCAATTTCTAAGATCATTGAGAAACTTATTAACAAAAGATTAATCTCATATTTAAACAAATTTAATATCCTTGCGGAGAATCAATTTGGATTTCGTAAAAAGTTATGCACAGAAGACGCTGTTTCCTCCCTCACGTCACTTGTTGTTGATAATTTAGATAAAGGAATAAAGTGCTTAACAGTATTCTTGGACCTCAAAAAAGCATTTGACACCGTTTCTGTCTCCACGCTTGTTCACAAACTCGAGTATATTGGAATCCGTGGCACCTCATTGGCGCTTTTACATGATTATTTGAGTGACCGTTGTCAAAGTGTTAAAATAAACGATAACATTAGCGATTATATTAACATAACTTATGGCGTACCGCAGGGTAGTGTTCTAGGGCCTACACTTTTCCTGATTCACATGAATGATTTATGTAACTTAAATTTAGAGTTTGGGAAAATTTTCTCTTATGCAGACGATACTGCAATTGTGTATTCGGTGACTCGTGGGAACAGGTTCGCCAATGTACTGAATCTGGACTAAAAATTGTTGCAAAGTGGTTAAATTCCAACTTTCTTACACTGAACATAAAGAAAACAAACTACATATGTTTCTCAATTCGGAATTTAACTCAACCAAATTCCGATTTCATAATCAGGATTCACGACTGCGATAACCAAGACTCTAAGCACTGTAACTGTCCAATCATAAAAAAAGTTGAAAGAACGAAATATTTAGGTATTATAGTTGACCAAAATTTGTCTTGGTATGCTCACATAAATTTGGTATCATCTAGAATGAGGAAACTTATTTGGATTTTTTAAAACCTTGCGACATGTAACTTCGAAAGATCTTCTAAATAAAATATACATAGCTTTAGTTCAATCTATCCTGGTCTATTGCATTCCCGTTTGGGGTGGGGCTCTGAAAACAAAGTTTTTGGAACTTGAAAGAACTCAGAGATCCCTTTTTAAGGTTATGTATTCAAAAAGATACAGATTTCCCACCACAGAATTATACAAAATTAGTAACCTGCTTTCAGTCTGGCAACTTCACATATTACACTGCATTGTATAAAAACATAAAACAACTACATTTGATCCAAGCATATTAAGTAAAAGAAGAAAGGATGTAGTTTTTCCGTGTCCAACAGCATCAACGAGTTTTGCCAGTAGGCAGTATGAAAGGCGAGGTACTTACCTCTACAATAAAATAATTAATCTCTAAATATTTACACAAAGAACTATCGAGAGTGCAAAAGAGAGTGGCTGAGTGGCTGCAATCACTTGACTGAAAAGCTTTTAGAAGTACTACAATAGTTGTGAACGGTTTGATAGGTATATATTTATGTACAGAATACTCGCTCACACACACAGACAACACACTCACATACCCACCTACACACACATACACACACGCGCACATGCACGCACGCACACAAACACACACACACACACGTATTTTTAATTATTATTCTTTGTTTTACTTTTAAATTATTTTTTTTCTGTTATCGTTGCCATTTTTACTTCTTAATTATTTTAAAAATTTACTAGTGTTAAGCAACTTGTATACTTTTCTCTTGCTCTTATAGTTTTAAGTACCGCCTAGATTTTTACTAGCCTAATGGAAGAGCGGGGCCTCCTATTACAAGTAAATAATTATTACTTAAAAGGAGTTCTCCAGATGACATTTTGTTAACTAGGTTTAAGTTACTGAAATAAAGATTTTTATTTTTATTTTTATTATTTTTATCTGTGGTAAGAAGAATGCAAGTTCGGCGATGACTCTTACAAGTCTCGTGTGCAACAGTTCGCATGTACGTATCCGTGTGCGTGTGCGTGCGTGTGTTCGTGCGTGCGTGCGTGCGTGTATATTGTAAATATTTGTGAAGATGTCTTATTACAACATAATTAAGTTTTCCAGCAACACATTATCTAATATTTGTATGTAAAAAATAACTTTGTCTGTACTGCTCCGCAGGCTGGAGTACTACCGACCTCGTACTGCGGTGTACGTGACGCTGGCGCGCACCGGCCTTCTGGACGTCGGCACTCTCACTCTCCTGCTGGTCTACTGGGCGCGCTCCAACAATGAAGTGAGCTCTCTTTATTGTGCATATTATTTGAATAAGTCTTTTCTTGTGGTTTAAAAAAAATTAACAGTGGCAGAGCCACGCATCAGCTTTTTTTGTTGCATGAATGGGCCGGCTCGACCGGGAAAGTACCAAGACAGAATACCGGCGTGAAGTAGAAGTCTAACAAACTTCTGCGTTTCGTCTGGTGAGTGCAGGTAACCGGAGGCCCACACACCCCCCCTCCCCCAATTTGTGGGGGGGGCACTCTAAGACCGGCAACGCATCTGCTATGCCTCTGGTATTGCGGGTGTTCATGGGCGGCGGTAATCACTTACCATCACGTGAGCCGACTGCTCGTTTGCCTCCCTTTTCTATAAAAAAAATGTTACTATATTATAGCGGATGAAGTTGCATCAGGAAAAGGGTAACGTCTCCTCCACCAGTGTGCGCTATCGGTAATCGTATATATGCATGTAACCGTGCAAACTTCTATAGCGCGATGTAGGACTTCGATGTTTTTTCCTGAATTCGTCACTTGCCACAATGTTAAAAAATATTTTCATGCCATTCCCAATGCAGGGACAATAGGGAATGCATAGACAGAGGTCCAGACAGGTAAGTCCTCTTGACTCGACTTCCACCGCAGAAATGTTTTTGTGACAACGAGGTGGTGAGCCCATCGACATATATATCCATTGATGTAATTCGTAAATAAGTTTTTGAAATAAATCATTGGTCCCGATTGGACTTCGAGTCCCCACTCGAAGTCCGATCACCCAACCACTCAGCTATCGTGACTATTCATTTTAAGTGAGATTTTATTTACTTTCTGTAAATGATTGAATTGCGAACTCCAACCTGCGACGTAATGTTGCACAGCCCACACTTTAAACCGTTAGACTATTGCCGCTTCGAATTTTCGTGCGTTATTTTATTTCTTAAATAAATAAATAAATAAAAATATCTTCACGCAGTTCCCAATACAGGGGTAGACAGAGGTATAGTCTAGACAATTAAGTCCCTTCGACCCACCTTCCACCGAAGATATTTTCGGGACATTCATTTCTTTATTAAGAATTATTTTTTTAATTACTTTTAATTTTTGTAAATTTATTTTTATTCATTGTTAATGCGTTTTATTTAATTTTATAGTATATGTTATTTAGTGTTTACTTTCCCATCTGAGAACTAGACCTTCGACCCTACATTTCCAGTGCTGGGAGAGCTCGATGGGACAGGAGGCCTACCGGCTAGTGTTGCTCGACGCTATGCTCTCTCTGTTTCTTCTCCCGCTTGTTGAGTTCGCTAGGGGTATCGTTTTTAAGTAAGTTTTTGTTTGCTTTTATTTTGTTTTATAAAACCCATATACAACTTTTTGTTTTTATTTTTTTTATTTATCAATTAAGATCTTTCGACCCACCTACCTCCGAAGATATTTTCTTGGAACAGCGTGACAGGAGGTGAGCCTGTCTCCTGTCTTTATGTCCAAGTGAAAGATATAATATCTTACGTAGGTTTTTGAATATACTCATCGGTACGAAAGTAACATTTGGGGCTTGAACTCGGGTCATTTGACTCGAATTCTGATCACCCATCCACTCGACTACCGCGTCTAATTATACTGTATAATTTAGGCTACACCTGTAGTAAAGCGTTATCATTACAGAATGAACCCTAACACGGCGCCGCCAGAGTTCAACATCGCGTACAACTCACTGACGCTGATCTACAACCAGGCGGTGCTGTGGTACGGCGCGCTGTTCTCGCCCCTATTGACAGTGGCCGTAACGCTCAAATTCCTGCTGCTGTTCTATGT
>JAGSMR010000043.1:2050000-2302500 GCA_029286605.1 Sericinus montela
TTCTATTACGTTGTTATTGCATCGCTCTGATAAATTTCCACTTCACGCATTGGTTCGTACTTGGGGTAAGTAGACGGCTCTTGTATAGTCAATAGTATGAACTCCAATCGTGCTTATTCTTTCTCTGGCTATAGTGAATGATAAAATTAAATTTCACGCCATTCCCAATACGCTACTTTATTTTTTGTATCAGCATCACATACATTGATTTGATTCCAAAGTAAGCAGTAAAAGCACTAGTGTTATGGAATCAGAAACAAAGAAGTTAGAGACTAGACCTGAGAAAATGTGTAAAATTTACCCGTCCGGGAATCGAACCCGGGACCTCAGAGCCGACGTCACCTTGAAACCCAGACCCGAGCTATTGTAGAAAAAGTGGTTTTCTACATTGACCTTACCGGTACGTCACTCTCTCCATGGACGAGTGGTTTCCATAGAGTCACCAGCTCTGTACGATTACCGGTTGGCTCAACGTCCCAGGCGTTTGTGGTGCTTTCGTTTTTGATTTCATAACACGTGTGCTTCAGCTGCTTACTTTGGAAACAGAGCAATATGTGTGATGTTGTCCCTGTTTTTGTTATTTAGCTATTTATATTATTTATTATTATTTTATTATTTGTCTTCACGCGCATTCCCTGTCGGGGTAGCCAGAGAACAGATCGCCAAGTGTCACGATCTTTACATACATCTTTCGCTTCATTCAGATTCATTATTTTCTTCATACATGCACGTCTAGGTATCCGAGTACTCTTGACCCTCCTCTCTTCGAGCAATTTGCTCACGTGGTCTCTGTCTACCTCGACCCCTTTTAATATTAACTTTCGCGCTATGTATTTTCTTCACCATTCGGTCCTCACTCATTCGCGCAACGTGCTCAAACCATCGAAGCACGCCCTTGTCCATTTTAGTGATAACGTCATCTTTCAAACCTGCCGTGTTGTGAATCTCTTCGTTTCGCTTCTGTTCGGATGGAGGAATTGATAATGTCGAAAAAGAAAAGATTTGATTTGATTTGATGCGATGCGACCGGCTCGCAGCGCGTGCGTGTACGTGTCGCGCGCGCGGGCGCGGGCGCAGCGCGGCGCGGTGCGGCTGCTGCGCCGCCTGCTGCTGCTGCAGGCCGGCGACAAGGACTTCCTGCTGGCCGCCATCGACAAGGTCTCCAACGGAGGTGCCCCCATCGCTTGTTTACTGTGCACTGTTTAATGTTATGGCGTTGGCTGGGAGGCTTTCAGCCGACGACGTGGCATGAAGTTTGTGCAATTTTTGTATGGGATTTTAATTGGTGATGTTTATAACAGACAGGTAGACAGAGGTCTAGACAATCATGGTTTTTCGACCCACCTTCCACCGAATATATATGAATATATTCAAAAAATACCGCGAATTCAATAGACCATTATATTTAGCCTTCGTAGACTATGCCAAAGCATTCGATACAAAATCACATGATGCAATATGGGAGGCACTAAATAAATGTCATGTCCACGAAAAGTATTACAACATCCTAAAAAATGTTTACGACAATAGCACCAGCTGTGTGAAACTAGAGAAACGAGGACCGGAAATACCGATTCTACGCGAAGTAAGACAAGGAGATCCTCTGTCCCCCAAGATTTTTATCGCAGTGTTGCAAAGCGTCTTCGAGGAACTGCAATGGGAAAACGAAGGTATTAAAATCGGCAACCGACATCTAAGTCACCTCAGGTTCGCAGATAATATAGTCCTCTTCGCTGAAAGCAGCAGAAACCTGGCAAAATGATAAATCAATTAAACGAACAAAGTGCAAAAGTAGGTATTTTAATGAATAAAGACAAAATAAAACTAATGACAAACAGTTTCTCCAATAAAATTAAACTTGAAGGAGTGACACTAGAATACGTTAACAAATACACATATCTGGGAAAAGAAATATCTTTTCAAGACGGGAACGAAGAAAAAGACGTAGAACGCCGAATAAATATGAGCTGGAAAAAATACTGGTCACTAAAAGAAATTACGAAAGGTGACTATCCGCTCCACCTTAAAAAAATTGTGATGGATACATGCGTTCTGCCGACTCTCACGTATTGAAGCCAGACTAGGACCTACAACACTAAAACTAAAACAAAATTAGTGAGTTGTCAGAAAGCGATGGTGGAAAAAGGCTTCTCTGCCTTTTAAAAATAAAGAAAATACAAAAAAATGAGAAGTATATCTATACGAAAGAAGACAAAACTAACCGACGTCCTGCACTACAGCCTTTACTTGAAGTGGCGACGGGCTGGCCATATTGCACGTTACACAGACAAGCGATGGACAGCAGAAGTAACGAAATGGAAAGCACCTAACGGAAGAAGACGGAAAGGACGAGCTATGAAGCGATGGAGCGAAGACATCGCAGCGACAGCCGGCAAGGAATGGATGAAACTAGCGAAAGACAGAGAAAAGTTGAATAAACTGCAGGAGGCCTATACCCAAACAGGGGTTCTTAACCTATAATAAGTGATGTAAATAGTAGAAAACAATAGTTAAGTGAATGTGCGAAATTTGTATATACTTATATTTAATGTTTAGGTGATGGGAAATAAAAAGGCTTTATTATTATTATTCCACCGAAGATATTTTCGGAACAACGTGACAGGTGGTGAGCCCGTCGCCGTCTTTATGTCCAAGCCTGATTGTAAAATAATGTAAATTATTAAGTTTGTCAGTAATTTATGTAGGATTGTAAGCAAGATGGAATTGCAATGAATGGACCGGAGATTTGTGAACGAACATTTGAGTGAACGGAACCTATTTAGAAATTCGCGAATCTGAAAGAGAGAGAGAGAGAGAGACGGAAGCGTGGGGTGTCGGAGCCGGTGTAAGAATTTTAGACTAATGTTCTCACGAGCTATTAGGGGACTTTTTATTACAAATCCTACATGTATTACTATAGTACTAGTACATATGTATTGAATGGGAAACGGACTGCTTTTCACAAAATTGTTCTTTTTTTTAACGTCATAGTTTTATTCCATTGAGTTGTACTTCGTTAGCTTATTTGTGTAGATTTCGCCATCTCAACAAAATTATAATAATACTTTAATATAAACATATAACTTTCTAAAATAAGTCACGATAGCACGGGATTTCGAGTCGAGAGACCCGAGTTTGATCCCCAGGAGTCGGGCTCGTACCTATGGGTTTTTAAAAAAAAACTTATATACGATATATATCGTTGGCTTGGACATAAAGACGGCGACAGTCTCACCACCTGTCACGTTGTCCCGAAAATATCTCCGTTGGAAGGTGGGTCGAAGGGACTAAATTGTCTATACTAGACTTCCGTCTACCCCTGTATTGGGAATTGTGTGAAGATATTTATTTATTATTTATTTATAACTTTATTAAAGTAGTCATAGCAAAAAATAAACTTACTTACTTATCTTCACGCACAGTCCCTGACAGGGTAGCCAGAGAGAACAGATCGCCAAGTGTCACGATCCTTACATACCTCTCTCGCTTCTTTCAGTTTCATCATCTTCATACATGCACGTCTAGGTATCCGAGTACTCTTGACCCTCCCCTCTTCGAGCAGTTTGCTCACGTGGTCTTCGGAAGTTAGTCTCGGTCTACCTCGCAATAGCAAATAAAGATTATGATGTTTGCCACAACCCTTCCAGAATGGCTGTACAGTCCCAAGCCGCGGCAGCCGGACGACGACAGCCACACTCTGCGGTACCTGCAGGAAGTCCGCCGGCCGTCCAACGCGGGCTTCCACTTGGAGCGGATCTCCCGCGCAAGGGAGACTCGACCCAATTCCTATCACGCGGAGAGGCGAAGGTCCAGCGAGGACGGCGACACGGACAGCTCCTTCAGCTGGCGGGGCTCCGGGAATCGCTTGGACAAGGACGGCGATAGGGTGGAAGGGAGATGGTAGTCATTACGTACATACATACATAACGGCCTATTAAAGTCCACTGCGGGACATAGGCCTCTCATATAAAGAGGATTTGCCGTAATCGCCACGCTAGCCAAACGGATTGGCGATCGTAGCACCTCAGACGCTGCTGTCATTCTTCGGTCTGATAATTTTGGTCTGATATTTTTAGAGATGTTTATCCCGCCATCTATCGGTTGCCATAACGGTATTCAAGGCTGTTTCCCTTAGTCGCTTTTACGATACCCATGGGAAGAAAGGAAGTGGAAATATTCTTACACCGTTCCCACACGGGATGGAAGTCATTAACTGATTCAAAATAAATAAATACATACATAGATAGGGACAACATCACAAACATTGTTCTGATACCAAAGTAAGTAACTAAAGTACCAGTGTGTATATTGTCCTGTCCGGGAATTGAAACCGGGACCTAAGAGTTGACGATATCGTGAAAACCGGTGTAACATGAAAAATCCCACTCGTTTACACCTGAAAAAATAGGTTTTAATTTTTTTGTATGTGTTTTACAATATCAGTATGCTTTAAAAGTGCTTCCATTTAAATATTAGAAAAATTCTAACAGTGTATAGAATTTCATACAGGATTCCCTATGAATTAATCACAAGAGTAAAGTGGTTGAGTCATTTGAATTCGAAGCAAAATACTCGAGTTTGATGAGAAATCCTCTTATAATTTCAATGCATTATTTCACAAGTTTATTAAATTAACCGAGATCAAAAAAGGAAGAGTTCCTCATGAACACTTTGTATCGTTGGCTTGGACATTTACAACCGACTTATATAGTGTAAGTACAATTTGCATTTTTTAGTATGAAAGGGGCGCCTCCACATATTTTCATAACGTCCATACTCATACAGCGTTAGGCTTACCACCTGTCACGTTATTCGAAATACGATCTGGTGAAATGTGTAATGAAAGGATCAATTTGTCTTGACAATCTCTGTCCACCCCCAGTATCGAATACGGACGTGGGCTTATAAAAATATTTCCATGCAATAAAGTTTTTCTTATAGAGAATATTAACACATTAATAAAAATTAAATTAAATAGTATATAATCATTACATGAGGATTCCATCCAGATCCGAAGGTTGTGACAACGGGCCCAAACTGGAAATATATTTCTGAAAACAAACAAAAAAAAAAAACGAATTTTCTAAATCCGTTTACAAATGACGGAGTTACTAGGTAAAAAACATAAAAAAACATACAACTGAATTTTGATCCTCCTTCCTTTTGCTGAAGTCTGTCAAAAATTAGGTCAATGTTTAATATTTAAATCAAACTATGTATTTTTAAATTTTTTGATCATGAATGATTTGCTATGAAAAAAAAATGTTTGTTTGAATATTTCTGTTAAATACACATTACGAGTGGTAGATTTTTTAATTTCACGTCAGTTTTAAACAATTTGATCCTTCCGATCCACATTTTCCCGGAGCTTATTTTGGAACAATCCGTAGTAATAGTACGTAAGTCCGACTCCGTATAAGTGTCCAAGCAAATCGTTCTTAATTTTCGACACGAAAAAATTTAGTACGAACTTCCTCCTGGGCATCGAACTTGCATCTCCTGATTCCGATAACCCAACCACTCCGCTGTCGTGGCTACTTAATAGAGTGGTCGATACTTTTTAATCTCTTTTTTATGATTTTTCCATTTCTCAAAATATTGGCTATAAGCTTATGTATTTAATTAAATACAGTGTTAGATGAAATTTGGTCACCAGCGACTCAAAAAGATCTCTCTGATAGTATTGTGTCATAATAATGTCTTCCGAAGTATTAGAAAATTTTATATTGTATTAGATGTATTTAACATGGTGGTTACATGAACTGATTACATGAACTGTTGATTGATTTTTGCATATATTGCGTTTTAGGAAGATTTATATAATTAAGATTAATGTTTAGTAAAATTTTTGAAAAGAGGCTTAAGGATAAGTGGAATGAAGTTTATTCTTAAATTGTAACTATATATACTAATAACAAACGGAAATAAACTGTATTTTTTTTAAATTTAGACACATTTTAGGATAGTTGCTTAAAATAGTTCCTGCAAAATATATCTATTAATAAAAAATCATGTCGTAGTAGGATTTTTTAAATGAAGTTGAAATTAAATATTTTCACGGTGCAGAGTTATTATTAAAGAAGAATAAATTTACGTAAAGAAATATTTAAAAGAAAGATAGTTAAAAGATAAATAAATTCCCACGGGCGGGATTTGAACCCTCGATGAACTTCGCACCGTGCTGATGCTTTGGAAAGGTTATAGCTGATTGTTCGGCAACTTTCAGCAGATAGATGACAATGGCTTCTGTAAAAGTATAAAGATTAGAATTACCACTCGTTTTTAGCCAAAATGGTACGAACTTTGCTGGTAACAGGTATGTAGTCAACAGATATCTGATAGGAATAGAGAGATAGATAGAGAATGCTATAAGTCATTCAGTCCACAAACCTTTATAGAGGTCTATAAATAATAAGTAATACATTAATCAAATATATTGTCAAAGCACTGAACAATAAGACAATATGTAATAATAAGTGAAATAAATAAATATTTTAATTGAAATAAATAATTATTTAATTTAATAACTTGGAATATCAAACTAATTTTAAAAAAAATATTTTACAATGCATTTTTATTAAAACTAACTATAATATATATATATATATATATATATATATATATATATATATATATATATATATATATATATATATATATATATATATATATATATATATATATATATATATATATATATATATATATATATATATATATATATATATATTATCATTGTATGATTTTGTGCTTAACGGTGCTCTAATGAAATTCGAAACTGCAATTGATTTGTAACTTTTAAATATATTTATTTAAATGAAAGAATACAAGAAAACCGAGCGCCCTATAACTGATCTCCTTTTTATTAAATATATTAAAAATAAAACAAGTTTCCTTTTTTGTCAATAGATAGCGTCATAATATTATTAAATGAATTCATTTTTTTCTTATTCACTATTTATATCTATTTTTTTCGAACGCGAATTTCTTAAAATTACTAGATGAAGGTGGAATGAACTAGAAGAAGTACAGTGAGGGAGAAAGTTTTACAGATTTTTACAACAATTGAAGATTTAACTGGTATACAACGTACTGTGAATGTTATTTATATAATAGTCATGTATAATAATTATTCAATTCGAACTATGATGGTTGTTTTAATGTATAACAATTGAGATTTTAGTGATATGTGTGACAATAATGTTTTATGAATCAAGTGAAATAATAGCAATGTCTGTATTTTTAAGGATTTTTATACTTCTATACATGTATTTAATAAAGAGAATAATTTGTGAAAAATGTTATTTAATTTTATACTAGTTATGCCTCGCGGCTTACTCTGATATCAAATGGCGTTAGTTACAAGAGAAAGAATTGTTGTATGTGGTGATTTGAATGGATGGGTTGGTACCGCTCGGCCAGGGTACGAGTCGGTGCTTGGAATGTTTGGCGATAAAAGGGTTAACGATGCTGGCAAGCTTATACTGGCTGTATGCAAGGAAAAGGGTCTTCTTGTGACAAACACTATGTTTAGTCACAAGAAAATCCATATGTATACTAGAACAAGAGAGAGAATGAGAGAAGTATGATCGATTTATTCCTGGTGGATGACCGACTGCGAAAACAGGTGATGGATACGCGAGTGTTCCGAGGTGCTGACCTGGGAACGGATCACTATCTAGTGATTACTAGATTTAGGGGTCTGTTCGCGGGTTGGCGCCACCGGACGGCGATACCAGAACCACAGTCGGTCGGTAGCATCCGAAGCTGGAAGCTTCAGGAAGCGGACACTAGGGATAAATGTCAAGCAAGGGTAGCCGAAAAGCTAGACAGCATTTGTGTCAGGAAAGAATGTGTGGAAGAAATATGGCAGAGCCTTAGAGATGGAATGGTTAGTGCAGCGGAAGACGTGTGTGAAACTGTGAAAAGAGGTAGTAGTAAAAAGGGTTATGCATGGTGGAATGACGAAGTGAAAGAAGCTGTAAATAAGAAGAAGAAAGCATGGTTAGACTACTGGGCCTCTAGTAATGATAAGGATATGAGAGAGAAGAGAAAAGAAAGATATAAGCTCCAGAAAGTTCACGCGAAAGCATTGATTGAGGAAGTGCGTGAAAGGAGTAGAATGGAAGCGGACGAAAGGTTGTCGCACAACTTCAAGGAGAACTCAAACTCTTCTGGAAAGAGGTTGGAAGGACCCGGAGTGGTGCGACAGCCTTAAGAATGAATAAAGTGCTTTCGGGAACCAATGACGTCCTCTCAGAAAAATCGGACGTCATGCAGCGATGGAGCGAATTTTATAGAGAGATGTATGCGTGTGATGATCTCAGTGAGGGATCCGGGGGTGACGCCGTGACTGGTACGCCAGACTCGGACCTCCATGACACTGAGGTCATCAGTATGAAAGAGATTGAATGTGCGATTAGAAGTTTGAAATGTGGTAAGGCTGCGGGACTAGACAAAGTTACTGCTGAAATGGTCAAGTATGGTGGGCCACGCGTCTGGGACAGCTTTCATCTGCTGTGCAATTTGTGCTGGCGAACGGGGGCTGTTCCGGATGATTGGCGATCCGCGGTCATTGTGCCTTTATATAAAGGTAAAGGTTCACATTATGACTGCGGGTGCTATCGGGCGATCAGCTTGACCAGTTTAGCAAGTAAAGTTTACTCGAAGGTTTTGACACGTAGGATGCAAGATAAATCGGAAAGATTTCTATGGGAGGCACAATGCGGATTTAGACCTGGAAGAGGATGCACGGATCAAATGTTTTCTCTCCGCATGATCACGGAGAAGCTTCTGGCTGCTAACCAGAAGATTTTCTGTGCTTTTGTGGATCTTGAGAAAGCATTTGATAAGTTTGTAAGGAAGAAAATGTGGGAACTGTTGCCGGGGTATGGTGTGGATGGTCGATTGCTAAGGGCTGTGCAGTCACTTTACTGTGACTGTAAAGCCTGTGTTCGGGTAGGGCATGACCTGTCACCCATGTTTAGCGTATACGGGCGTAAAACAGGGTTGTGTCATGTCTTCCTGGCGATTCATACTGTATCTCGACAGCTGTTTACAGAAGCTGAAAGATAGCTGTTTGGGTGTGAAATTGGGTGACATAAAAGTAAATTGTCTGCTTTATGCTGATGATGCAGTGCTTATAGCACCATCAGAGGCAGAACTGCAGGCATTAGTCACGTGTATGAAAGAAGAATGTGAAATTAATGGTCTCCGTTTGAATGCTAATAAAACTAAGGTTCTGGTATTTGAAAGGGACGAAGAAAGAACGAAGTGCGAAATTTGGGTAAATCAGGAATGTCTAGAACAGGTGAATGAAATTGTATACTTGGGGAGTGCGTTTAGCCGGGATGGAAGATGTGATTTAGATGTGGAAAGGCGTGTCGCTGCCGGGAACAAAGTCAATGGTGCCCTGACTGCGTTAATCAAAAGGCAAGGCGTTGTGAAAAGTGCACGCCTTGCAATACATAACGCAGTGTTGGTACCGACTTTGTTATATGGCAGCGAAACCTGGGTATGCCAGAAGAAGCATAAAAGCAGGTTGAATGCAGTGGAGATGCGATGTCTTCGTAAAATGTGCGGCCTTACCATGGCCGACCGAAAGCGAAACGAAGAGATTCGCAATATGGCAGGTTTGAAAGATGACCTTGTCTCAAAAATGGATAAGGGCGTGCTTCGATGGTTTGGGCACGTTGAGCGAATGAGTGAAGACCGAATGGTGAAGAAAATATATAGCGCGAAAGTTAATATTAAACGGTGTCGAGGTAGACCGAGATTAACTTTCGAAGACCATGTGAGCAAATTGCTCGAAGAGAGGAGGGTCAAGAGTACTCGGATACCTAGACGTGCATGTATGAAGAAGATGATGAATCTGAAAGAAGCGAAAGAAGTATGTAGGGATCGTGACACTTGGCGATCTGTTCTCTCTGGCTACCCCGTCAGGGATTGTGCGTGAAGATAAATAATAAAAAAAATTAAAAATTAAAAATTTTTGGAAAGTAAAATGAATTGGAGCAGTTAACTTTATAGATATTCCGACTAACATATAGTGAATATTTTTCTTCTTCTCTACAGCCTATCAAGAGTCCACAGCTGAGCATAGGCCTCCCCTAAAACTTTCCACAGTGAACGGTCCTAAGCCACCTGCATCCATCGACTTCCAGCAATATTTTGCAAGTCGTCGCTCCGTCTCGTGGGGGTGGGGTCGTCCAACACTGCGTTTGCCTGTACGAGATTGCCACTCGAGAACCTCTCTTCCCCAACGGTTGTCGGCTCTACGACCTATGTGGCCGGCCCATTGCCACTTCAACGTGCTGATCCTTACGCTATGTCGGTTACTCTGATTCTGTTGCGGATGTCTTCATTACGGATTCTATCACGCAGAGAAACACCAAGCATAGCCCTTTCCATAGCACGCTGAGCAACTTTGTGCTTCCTCATACGGCCTGCAGTGAAATACCACGTCTCAGATCCAAATGTCATCACTGGCAACACGCTCTGGTTGTAAACTTTGGTCTTTAGATTTTGAGTATTAGGATTTTAAACGAGAAGATAGGGCGTAGTTTCCCGAACGCTGCCCAGCCGAGTTATCTGCATTATAAATGTGAACGTTTGTATGGATGGATAGATGTCTGTTACTCTGTCACACCGGAATGGCTGAGTGGATCTGAATGAAATATGGCACAGAGATAAGTTATAAAAGGTTACAGAGATACGCGCTTTGCATAGATAGGTTATATTCATCCCTGATAATTGTTATAAATAAGTCACGATAGCCGAATTCGACTCGAGAGACCCGAGTTCATTCCCCAGGTGGCAGGCTCGTACCAATGGGTTTTTTCAAAACCTATGTACGATTCATCTTGTTGGCTTGGTCATAAAGAATGCGACGGGCTCACTACCTGTCACGTTTTCACGTTGGTGGGGTTGAAGCGACTAAATAATCTAGATTAGACCTCTGTCTACCCCTGTATTAGCGCGAAGAAATTTATTTTGTTATGATAAATGGTTCTGTGGGTGAGATTTGTTGGATATATACATAGGTACATGTATAGGGACAGCATCACATACATTCCTCTGATCCCAAAGTAGCTTAAACACTTGTGCTATGGAAACAGAAAAAACGAAGATACCAAAAACACAGAGATCGGTGCTCGGTCAGAGTCGAAGCTACAGAGCTGGCGACCCCATGTGTGTGTGACACCAAACCGGTGTGGCGTCCATGGATGTTCTCAATATCATATCTTTTGGACGAATTTGCGTACTTTTATTGGTATTATGGTTATTGGTAACATACATTCATAAGGGGCAGCAAAATCCAATGCATCCTGCATTGGATTTTGATCGATTTAAAGATGGTTTGACATAATTGACAAACGGATTGGCGATTTCTGTACCAGACACTGACTTTACGCTGTTTACTGGCGTACCATTTTCTACGAACGAGACGCTCATAATTAACTATACTCTACAGGTAAGAAAAATAAAAGATCCCACCATCTAAGAATGTCGTCCATGAAGTGCTGGACATCTTTGAACGACACATAATCCTATGTTCACCTAAATCGTGATCCCAATTTGATTACGAAGCGTGCCTGTTATAGCAAATCTTACTTATAGATGTTATTATATTATGTTTTGCTGAAGACTTTTTTTATATTGACTAGTGAAATGGCAGGTCGCAGTACCAAATACCTTACACCTTATACGCTTCTGTCCGAGTTTTGATCTGGTAATTTTCAAGATGGTTATCCAGCCCTTTACCTTATCGTTTCCTACTTCACCCGAAGAAAGGGGGTGACATATTCTTACGCCGATAACACAGGGAAAATCTAAAAGTGTAGAGTAAAAATTATAAGATTTTAAGTTCTACATTTTAGCCCTTGGAAAATAATAAAATAAACTCGGCCGAAAGAAGACGCTTGTGATCGTGATAACAGTACAAACAAAATCAAAGAACAACATTACTAAAAAAATACCTCCGCCACATCTGTGTACTATTCATTACACCAAAGTGTCAATACGTTTTAAATTCTTTGGCAATGGTTGCCATGGAGACGCGTCTTTCGCGTCAATGGTGATATTTGAAAAAGTTGTCTGCAAATCCTTATAAAATGACGAGGTTACACATTTAGCTGAGATTGTTTATTGGTCAGTGAATTATAATATTGGTTTATGTGAGTGCTTAGATAAGAAAGATATTTCATGGAATAAATCGATAGATCTCTCTCTGAATATTATTTGCGGTTTTGAGTGTAAAACATGTGCCTTTAAATTTGTCTTATTCTGATATTTTAAATTAATAATTTATGTTATCTATTATTCGAACTGTTTTGACAAATACAAAAAGGATTGTGAAATAACTTAAGTGAGGAAAGTTTCCTCCGCCTATACTATTCCCAGCGCCATCACAAATTCCCGAATTGAATGACCGTCTAATTCTTGTAATGTACAAAATTTTCATATCAAACTTTATGATTTAATGCTCGTTGCAAAATCGTGCAGTAATGTACATAATTTTTTATTAAATTAAGATTAAAAACTTTTTAAGATGAAAATGCTGTCGGCTTTCTTGATAGAATTGCACTTGGAATGAGGTTATATATCATATGATTTTGTATAATATATCTTTCAATAATATCTATACATTTTATTATTATATCTATAAATAAACTATATAAGTCACAATAGCCGAGTAATTGGATGATCGCAATTCAAGTCAAGAGATCTGAGTACGATCCCCATGAGGACAATACAGGGTAGACAAGGTAGACAGAGTTCTAAACAACTAAGTCGTTCGGTCGTCGTATTAAACCCACATTTCACCGGAGACATTTTTTGGGACAACGTTACAGGTGGTAAACCTGTTACCGTCTTTATGTCCTAAAAGGCAGGTGGCAGTACGAATGAGTTTTTCAAAAAAACTTATGTACGAATTTCATCGATGGCTTGGACATAAAGACGGCGACGGGCTCACCACCTGTCACGTTGTCCCGAAAATATCTTCGGTGGAAGGTGGGTCAAAGGGACTTAATTGTCTAGACTTGACCTCTGTCTTTATGTCCTATCTAATATAAATCGAACATGAGTTTTGAAAAAAAAAAAATTGGTACGAGCCTCCTGGGGATCGAACTCGGGATTCGAGATTCGAATTCCGACCACCCAGCCGCTCGGCTATTGTGATTTCTTAAAGATTTTAATTACATTAGTACCATGTTTGTTTTGTCTTTTAAGATTAGCATATTAATGGCGAGCGGTGACCGGAAACGCCCTCTGCAACCAAGCAAGCGGGATAAGGTTCAATCCCGGTTCGTGCCGCTGCCGGCCCGCAGGCAGCCCCCGCAGCCTCAGCTCCCGCGCGCTGGCCTGCCACACGAACTGGATAGAGACAGTACACTGCTTAGGGCCTCTAAGAACTTTTATCCAGAAGGTTAATGCTTATCTTTTAAGTTACGTAGTCTATCAAAGATGCTGAAAAATAAAAAAAATGCATAAAAATTAATAATAATATTAAATAAATAAATACATGTATAGATAGGGACAACATCACATACATTGCTCCGATCCCAATGTAAGATGCTAAAGCACTTGAGATATGGGAATCGGAAACAACGAAGGCACCACAAACACCCAGACCCGAGAAAATGTAGAAAAAGTGGTTTTTCTACATTGACCCGACTGGGAATCGAACCCGGGACACCTTGAAAAACAGTGTTTACGCCATTCGTTCACGGAGCTCGTCGGTAAAATTAAAAAAATATCAATATTTTCGCAAAATCAATTGACCGCGTATGAATCGATCCTCGGGCTTACTTTCTCGGGTTCAAATTGTTATTTAATGAGCTGAATTATATAAATAATATAAGGTAGGTGCAGAAGAAAACACCATGAGCAAAATTACACCATTACACCATACTTGAGAACCATGTTGATATTTTCCTGACTTCAACGTTTTTTTTGGTGTCTGGAGCTTTATTAGGTACTCGGAGGCTACAGACCGAGCCTCCGCGAATCTTGTGGCCCCGTTTCTAGTAGGGGAACAATATTATATGGGAGTCGCGACGGGGCGCACCAGCCGCTCTTAGAGCTTGTCTTCGAGTGGGATCTGTCCATCTCCATAATTTACTATAAAATGCAAGAATAAAGGTAAAAATATGACAGAAAAAAGAATAGAAGAATTAAAAGGTCCCGCTAGCCTAGTGGTTGGATGATTGGAATTCTAATCAGGAGACTAGAGTTCGAAACTCAGGAAGAAAACTCGTACCAATGAGTTTTTAATTTTTGCCTTGAACTTGAACTCTCAGGCGGTTACAATCTGGAAGAAATGTATTTTAACATAATCGCAGTATCAGACACCTCGCACCTTAGACGCTGCTGCCCATCTTCGGTCTAGTTAATTATTTTGGTGTGACATCTTTAGAGATAGTTCTCCCGCCATCTATCGGTTGCCATAACGATATTCAAGGCTTTTTCCCTTAGTCGCCTTTCGACATCCACGGGAAGATATGGAGTGGCAATATTCTTATACCGTTACCACACGATTATTTTAACATAAAAAGACATTTATTTAAAAACGCCAACAGGTGAAGGGGAAGGAGGATGCAGTGAATTCCCTCCCCTCATGCTGGGCAAATCGTGGACAAGGGGAGTACCGTACAGGGACGGATTCGACCATGCTAAACCATCGGACTCTATCGGTAATGTGTATATTTATTTAAAAAGAACATCTGCGACACATATATTATTCATATACGATGATAATAAAAGTGCTCTGATCTATTTGCCATTAAAGATCACACAGCAAAGATCACACATAAATGAAAGAAAATTAGACATAAATAGACGTAAACGATTAAGCAGAATTTTTATTATGTATTGTACACAGGAAGAGGTTTTTTGATACTTCGGTGACACAGGATATTACTATCTTATTAACTTCACAGACTATTGTGTATGGACTCCCCATTGCAGAACTTAGGTCTTATAATAAAAACACACTTGACAAGCGGATTGGCGATCGCACTGCCAGACCACCTAACCTCTTAAACGCTGATGCCCGTCCCCTGTTTATTTATTTTAGTCCTGTAAGAGTCAATAACCTTATGGTTAAGGTTATGGACTGCGAAACTGGAAAGTTGCACATGCGTGTCCGCCATTCTACTCGTGTCGTAAACCACTACAAACATTGCAGCTTAGTTCTTGAGTGCTAAACAGGATAGTATTCTTAGTAGTTATGTTATTTGGTGCTGCTGGTATACTTTTTAAAGTCGAGATTTTCATGTCGCCATAGCCGATAGTCTTCAAAGTCGAGATTTTCATGTCGCCATAGCGATAGCCCTTACCATTTCATCATATTGCTTTGGCTTTTTCTTAGTCGTCTCTAGAGACCACCATAGGAAGAAAGGGGTTATTTAATTCTTACGCCAATATAGTGCAATAAAGCCATAATATTAGTCCTAAACTTAATAATTGTCAAACCACGCATCGCAAACGCAATCTCTATCCAGAAAAAGTTTTGCGATTCTGTATAAGTATCATCAGGTCTATAATTTTCTTATTATTGAGCTAAAACTTAATACAGGTTCTTTTTTTTTTGTATGCGAGAACGTTTTTTCGACTCTGTTTAGGTAATTGCTATTCGGTGCCAACGAAAACAATGCGGTGCATCAACATGCCTCCGAAACGTCGCCCGCCACCAGAGCTGTACGGCCCGATCGGGCCAAACGGTGAACTGCAATTCCCACCGCTGAAGTCTTGGGCTGAAAGAGAGAAGGAAAGGTTGGAAGCGTTAAAGAAGGAGCAAGACAAGAAAAAGTTGCCTAAAGGTAAACTTATACTAGTATTTCACTAAAAAAGACTTCCATGAAAATTTAAAAGGGATTTTCCCGAAGAGCTGTGTTTGATGTTTCAAATATTTTCTTCCTTCCTCTTAAAGAAAATACCACTTGTCTGCAACTGAGTTAGAATCATTACAGTCAGCCTTGAAATCCAAGTGAACTTTTATAATATTCAAATCGAAATACAAAGGTCGCACTACTGACTGGCGACAGAAATAGGTCCTATTCAGTTTTAAAAATAAATTAAAAATATTGCAAATGTAATATCTTATCAAATAGATAATTTTTATTTAGGACATGTATTACTAGAAGATTTAGTATCAGGAGCATATGAGAGAAGGAAAGCGCAAGCGGCCGAAGCTAAGAAGCGGAGAATAGAGAAGAAACGTCTGGAGAAGGAGGCCGCTGAAAAAGCTGCACAAGAAGCGTTAAAAAAGTATGATGGAAATGTTAATTTTTTAAGTTCTTTTTTAAGCAAAAGCCGGGAGAACTTTAATATAACCCTATGGTAAGTATTTACCGACGCCCGTATGGTTACTGTGAAAGAATACGCATCCCCTTTTCTCCGTGTGTGACGTAAGAGGAGAATATGGGGAAAGCTTTGAAATTACCATTGACTGAGGAAAAATAATAAAATACTAAACCATCTTGAAAATATTACACAAGAATTCAGCACAGCAGTCGGAAAGTAAAGTCTAAGGCACCAAGTATTTGCCATCGTTATATTATCTACTTAGTGCTATCGTCAATCCACTTACCAGGTTTGGCATGGTAAAACCTTCCTGATGGTAGAGGCCTATACCCTGCAAAGGACTTTTCATATTGTCATGAATTTTCACTTCCGCGACATCAAAGAAGCTGTGAATGCCAGTATTATTATTTCGTATTTAGGAAAATCTTACGACAAGTACGATGAGGGGAGGAAAGGGCACAACCTGATTTCTGCTCTAGTACCTTCACCGTAAAAAGGCAGAAGTCTCTACTCCGGATTTCTGTGAGGCCGTGGGAAGCATGTGATCGAATGTGGCAAGAATGGCCGCAGCAAAGGTCGCCGTTTGATACGACTACCAAAGATTGTCTCAGTGTGTTATCTGTGAATTATTTAACTAATTACGACTCCTATACCGACCTCATTAGATTGTGCAATGATGTTTTATGATTCCGTATAAAACGCTGGACAAAACACTCTGTACGTGAGAATTGTTTTTATCTTCACGTAATTTCCCAAACTGGGGTAGGTTGAGGTCTAGACAATAAAGTCTTCGACCCAGTATTTACCGAAGCTTCAGCACAAATTTAAGAATTAATCGAGTTACTATTCTTAGGCACCTGGAGAAGTTGTCATTCGAACTTCCACGTGACCCTGATCAGCAGAAAGAGGAAATGTTGAAAATCACAGAAGCAGAGCACTACAAATACATACATCCAAAGGACATCGAGAGGATACAGTACTATATGACAACGGTTGAGTATAATATTGATTTATAACATTAATATTCTATATTTTTATGAGTACAATATTAAATATTATTGGAGCATGTCCAAGCTATCGATACAATATTCCTACTTACATATTTACATTTACAAATACATATAAATATCGATGCCTCGAATACAAACAAACATTGATGTTCATCACGCGTTTGCTCCTAGCGGGATTCGATTCCGCGACCCTTTGGCAATGCACTACCAACTTCTACTATAGTCAGGGCGCGTCCTACAGTCAGTACTATGTATATTAAACAAACTCTTCTCACTTTAAGTCGCTCAACGATAAGCACTTACCCGAGTTTCCTCAAGAGTTGTACAAGAGGGCGAAAACTGAAGTAGACAGACAAACGGCGGCCATCAAAAAACGTCTGATGATCCTTATATACCAAGCGTGCGTAAGGCAGAGTGAGGCTGAAATTAGAGAAGCCTTCGCCACAGCTATGAAGAGGTAACTTTTATTTTACTTCTTTAACATATTTTTTAACTGATTTCTAATGTTTTTCATATTAGTCCTCGGGGGAGAAAATGCATTAGTAATAATAGTTTGAAACTTCAATATAAAAAATTTCACATTAATTTCATAATTTATAATTGCTTTAGCTACTAACTTTAGGATTAGAGCATTTGTATTATGGTTATCTATTATTCGTATGTCTATATAATTATCCACCAATCTGTTTATTCAACTGTTGGCTTGGACACTAACATGTCGATAGACTTACCACGTTGTCCTAATTAAACACAGATGAGAAGTGGTTCGAAAACGAAATGAATTGTTTCAACTTCTGTTTATATCAAGGAATATATTGTTGTAATACGTGGAGACCAAATATAGGCTACGTATGTCATATTTCAAGGTGCCTCCTATCGTATATCCTGGAGGACCCCGGCGAGCGGGAGCGGCTGCAGATAGCGCACATGCCGGAGCCGTGGCCCGCGCTGTGCGTGCGCGCGCCCGCGCCCTGGCACGCGGCCAGCGTGCGCGCGCGACACGCGCTCAGCCACCGCCACTGCCACGGCAACCCCGTGCTGCTGGAGCTGCGCCGCCTGTGGGACTGCAAGTCAGTGCTCGCACGTTGTCCACTAACTGCCACGCGCTCAGCCACCGCCACCGCCACTGCCACGGCAACCCCGTGCTGCTGGAGCTGCGCCGCCTGTGGGACTGCAAGTCAGTGCTCGCACGTTGTCCACTAACTGCCACGCGCTCAGCCACCGCCACTGCCACGGCAACCCCGTGCTGCTGGAGCTGCGCCGCCTGTGGGACTGCAAGTCAGTGCTCGCACATTGTGCACTAACTGCCACGCGCTCAGCCACCGCCACCGCCACGGCAACCCTGTGCTGCTGGAGCTGCGCCGCCTGTGGACTGCAAGTCAGTGCTCGCACGTTGTGCACTAACCGCCACGCGCTCAGCCACCGCCACCGCCACGGCAACCCTGTGCTGCTGGAGCTGCGCCGCCTGTGAAGAAGCCACTTATGAAGAAGAAACCGGGGGAAGAATGTAATGCAAGGTTGAAGTTAATTCGTGAGTTTGTACTTAGAAAAGGTGGTAAATTGAATGAGATAGATAGCAAGGCGGTTCAGGAATAAATTAGTTGTTTCTTTGTTATTTTCTTTGTTTGTTCTAGTTTTCTATAATTATGTTATAGAGTGTGGTGTGGGCTCTAGAATATACCACTCCCTTTCTTCCCGCGGTAGTCGTTACAGGCTACTTAGGAAGGATGCCGATGCCATATGGGTACAGCGTAAAATTATACCACCTTCTTTCATGCAGTGGCTTTCGTAAGCAGCGACTAAGTGAAAAGCCTTGGAAATATCATTGGCTATCTAATAATGGAGCCATAGCCATCTTGAAAAATACCACGCATTTCCAATATTGGATCTAGACAAAGCCAGGTACGTCTAGATAATTTAGTCCTTTCGACCCACATTCCACCGGAATTTCTCGATAACGTGGCAGGTGGTGAGTCGGTCGCGATCATTATGTCTAAGCAAACGACATAAATCATTGGTTAAAACATTCATTGGTTAAATACCTACCCTCCTGGGTATCTAATTCTGATGTCGTTAAACCGCATTCAAAATGTTTCCTTTTCGACATATATTTCGATATTCATATTCATATTTTTATGAATTCTAAAGTAAGTAACTGTTAACGAATTATATTTGTACCTATCTTGTTATGTGGTAGCGAAACCTGGGTCTAACACAAGAAATATAAAAGCAAACTGAATGCTACAGCAAGCTAAAAGTGTGCAAGTCAGTGCTCGCACGTTGTCCACTAACTGCCACGCGCTCAGCCACCGCCACTGCCACGGCAACCCCGTGCTGCTGGAGCTGCGCCGCCTGTGGGACTGCAAGTCAGTGCTCGCACGTTGTCCACTAACTGCCACGCGCTCAGCCACCGCCACTGCCACGGCAACCCCGTGCTGCTGGAGCTGCGCCGCCTGTGGGACTGCAAGTCAGTGCTCGCACGTTGTCCACTAACTGCCACGCGCTCAGCCACCGCCACTGCCACGGCAACCCCGTGCTGCTGGAGCTGCGCCGCCTGTGGGACTGCAAGTCAGTGCTCGCACGTTGTCCACTTACTGCACACTTTTAGCTTGCTGTAGCATTCAGTTTGCTTTTATATTTCTTGTGTTAGACCCAGGTTTCGCTACCACATAACAAGATAGGTACAAATATAATTCGTTAACAGTTACTTACTTTAGAATTCATAAAAATATGAATATGAATATCGAAATATATGTCGAAAAGGAAACATTTTGAATGCGGTTTAACGACATCAGAATTAGATACCCAGGAGGGTAGGTATTTAACCAATGAATGTTTTAACCAATGATTTATGTCGTTTGCTTAGACATAATGATCGCGACCGACTCACCACCTGCCACGTTATCGAGAAATTCCGGTGGAATGTGGGTCGAAAGGACTAAATTATCTAGACGTACCTGGCTTTGTCTAGATCCAATATTGGAAATGCGTGGTATTTTTCAAGATGGCTATAGCTCCATTATTAGATAGCCAATGATATTTCCAAGGCTTTTCACTTAGTCGCTGCTTACGAAAGCCACTGCATGAAAGAAGGTGGTATAATTTTACGCTGTACCCATATGGCATCGGCATCCTTCCTAAGTAGCCTGTAACGACTACCGCGGGAAGAAAGGGAGTGGTATATTCTAGAGCCCACACCACACTCTATAACATAATTATAGAAAACTAGAACAAACAAAGAAAATAACAAAGAAACAACTAATTTATTCCTGAACCGCCTTGCTATCTATCTCATTCAATTTACCACCTTTTCTAAGTACAAACTCACGAATTAACTTCAACCTTGCATTACATTCTTCCCCCGGTTTCTTCTTCATAAGTGGCGGCTTTTGACAAGTTGAAATTCTTAAAAAAAATTAATAAAGGGAATAATATAGCTTTAAGCAATAGTCCCTGACGAAGTAGCCAGAGAGAACAGATCGCCAAATGTCTCGTTCATTACTTTATGTAACTGTCTGGCTCCATCTTCACTTTCAAGTCCTTTTCTTCTTTATACCTTGTCATTGCATTCATTCCCATGTTGGAAAACAATGATTTTTATTTGATTTGAAACTTATTTTTATGCCTTGTCCGCAGTTTCTAATTTCATGTGAGCAAGTTTTTGTGCCTAAATGCACACAATATTAGACCTATTATAAAACTGTTGTATTTCACTTTACAGGTACCAGAACATGTACATTTGTGACATGCAGAAGATGCAAGAGGACCTGCCCTTTCCTCAGTATCCGTCTGAGTTTACGGAACGCCTCCAGAAACTCTGCGCCGAGACCAGAGCTGAGCTCTTGGACAATTGGCTTATAGACGTCGCAGACACGATGGTGAAGATGCGGCAGCACTGGTCGATATATGTTGCTAAGCAGAGGAATGCTTCTACGTTTCAAGTTGAGAAGTTTTTTAGGTAGTGAGATAATTATTTTTCCATTATTGCTGTTATATCATCATGCATAATTCCTGACGGAGAAGACAATAAAATAAATCGCGAAATATTATGACAGAGTACTCTCGAACCTCCCTTATTTGAGCACTTGCTCGAATGGTCTTCGATAGTTCGTCTCCGCCTAACTCGAACCTTTTCTTAATCATTCGGTCTTCACTCAATCGTTCAACATACCCAAACCATCGAAGCACGCCCATTTTAGAGATAGTATTAATTTTCAAACTAAGCCTATTGTATTTAACAATACCTTACAATTTTAAATGGCCTAATCATATATATACTTAGAACGATTTTGAACATGATCATCTATGTATAGATGTTGTTTTATATTGCACGCTTATATAGGTAGGTGTCATCTCTGAGAAGCAAATTGTTTAACTAATGGAGAATCTTTACAAATGAAGCTGTAAAGATTTCCGGGCCAATGGCCCCTCACATGAAATATCCTCTTCACGAAGGATGTCGTGGATGTCTCACCTGAGAATCTTATTCGAGAATCGGGCGAAAAACGGGGCATGTATAAAACATTTTTTCCTAGCAAAACAAACAAAATTAACAAGCAAAATGTTATTAAAATTATAATGGAGTATTCCTCCTTTCCTTTTCTAATACAATGTACGAGTACATGATAGCGTTTTATTTTTGTTGCAGCTGCATTCATGGCTTGATGTCGAGACAGATACGAGATCTGGTCGAACGGAGCGTGAATCACTTCGCCGAATATTTTGCTTATTATTGGGTGAGCAGTACTATTAGTAGCCTAGCAATCATGTATGTAAATGAAACGGTATTATCTCTAGTACTCGAATCTGCATCCTATTGCCAGGACCAGCAAATTGTATTCCATGTAGCATTTAAAAATTGGTGGCAATTCATTGGTATTACGTTGTTTAATGCATGTAAGATTGTATCTACTACAGGAAGGCAACGACTTTGGAGAAGAGTACCAGGATTACAGGTTTATCAAGAAGCCTCTGCTGCGCATCAAGGTCACTGCGCACCCTGGAACCACTGACATCACGTTCGAGCCCAGCCTGGAGCAGATGCGAGTGCTGATTGTTAAATGGTTTCACACCATCATCAACGTCAACAGTCAGCTGCCCAGCGTGGACAGCATCATGTATCCCGGTTAGTTATGGCTATATCAACGTCATAAATAAGGTTTTGTGCCGTGTGGTGTGAGGCGTCGGCGTAAGAATTTAGTACCATCCTTCTTCCCGGGTGTTGTAAGACTAAGGAATAAACTTAAAAAAAAAATTGTATTGTGGCGACATCTATGTCTCCACATAAGGAGCTCGCTAGTGGCGAATTCAGGAAACACATCGACGTCCTACATCGCGCTGTAAGTTCGCACGATTACAAGCATATATACGATTATCGATACGGCGCACTGGCGAAGAAGACGGCCTCCCCAGGTCATGATCCCCAGACCTGGCGGTAGCTACCCTTTTCCAGCAGTACAAGGTCCGCTACAGTATAATTGGCTACTATCTATACACGTTATTATCTCGTTATCGGGCAGTAGCGCATAAGATGCGAGGTGTTTTATATTGCGATCGCCAATCTTTTTTTTTTTTTTTTTTTTTTTTTTAACATTATAAGCTAGCGTTTAACTACAATCCCACCGGATGGTAAGTGGCGATGTAGTTTTTGTTGGTAGGCACACTAGCTTAGAAAGAGCATATTCACTCTTCTCTTGAAGACACCCACATTGTAATCGGACGGAAAGACTGATGCAGGCAAATTATTCCAGTCCTTTGCTGTACGCATTATGAACGACGAAGCAAAACGCTTCGTCCGAATGCAGGGTACCCAGGGACCCGACGTGCGTCTTGTTGTCCGATGATGGAAAGGGGAAGGGGGAATTAACTCATGTAATTCCTTCGCACACTCTCCAAAATGTAACCTGTAGAACACCGAGAGACTGGCCACGCGACGTCTGTGTTCGAGACTGGACAAATTGGTAGCAACCAAGTCAGGATCACCGATTAGCCGCTTGGCCCGTCCCTCCACAGAATCCAAGGCTGCCAGTTGATATTTAGGAGCTCCAGCCCATATGTGGCAGCAGTACTCTACAGCCGACCTGACCTGAGCTTTATATAGGGTCAGAAGCTGTCCCGGAGTAAAGTAACGCCGCACTTTTGCAAGAACTCCCAATCTCCTTGCAGCGGCTTTAGCCTTAGACTCAATGAACCGCCCAAAGTTAAGCTTTGACGTGATTTCGACTCCTAGTAACTTGAGGCGGTCGGTGTATTCCAGAGATACATTCTGAAATTTAGGAGCCAAGGTGAACTGGCTCCTTTTGGCGGAGAACAGACACGCTTGCGTTTTGTGGCATTGAATCTCACAAGATTGGTATTGCCCCAGTTGGAAACTGCCTGTAATGTAAGATTCATACGCTCTACCATGGCCTCCCGAGCAGACTGTACTTGATCCTGTCTGGGCTGAACACGCGCCAGATATCTCTCCACAACTGTGCTGTCATCTGCATACCCAAAGAGACCGGGCTCGAGCAGGTCGTTTATGTGCAACAGAAAGAGAGTTGCGGACAGAACAGACCCTTGTGGAACTCCGGCATTAATCGCCATAGCCTCCGACGAGCAGCCGTCAATAACGACTCGCAAAGACCGTTCCCGCAAAAGTCTTCTATCAGGCTATCAGTCCAGGGATATACCATATAAAGGAAGCTTATTGATAAGGCTAGCATGCCAGACCCTGTCAAAAGCCTTCGAGACATCGAGCGAAACCGCGAGTGCTTCACCACTATTCTCGAGGGCCTCACCCACAGATGTGTGACATGCACTAGAAGGTCCCCAGTCGACCGATTTCGGCGAAACCCGTACTGTCGATCGCTAAGGAGATCGTTATGTTCTAGGTATGCCAAGAGGTGCGAGTTCAATATACGCTCCATAATCTTACAGAGTATGGAGGTAATTGAAATAGGTCGATAATTGACTGGGTCAACACGGCTACCTTTTTGGGCACGGGCTGCACGTTAGCAAGCTTCAGGATTTGGGAACTATTCCAGTCTTCAAGGAGAGGCGATACAAGCGTGTCAGAACAGGAGACAACTCGGGTGCACAGGTCTTAAGCACTATGGCTGGAATACCATCAGGTCCACTGGCTTTGTTCACGTCCAGATGTCGCAACGTTTTGAGAACCTCTTTGTTAGTGATGTGGACCTCTGACATTGAAGTACCACAGGGAGGTAGGGAAGTTGGAACTGCGTTGCTTGTGTCCAGACGCGAGCTGCTGGCAAAGAGATTTGCGAACAGTTCTGCCTTCTCTTTTGCCGCATGAGCCAATGTCCCGTCGGGCTTAACCAGCGGAGGCAGTGAAGGTTTACAAAACTCGCCTCGACCGCCCTGGCAAGAGACCAAAAAGCTCTACTGCCAGATGGTTGAGCAGAGAGCTTCCTGCCAATATGCCTAATGCGGTCGAAACGAGCCTTCCGCAACACCTTTTTGTAAGTCTTGGCGGCTTGATTAAAGGCTCTCTTCTTGGATCTGACATCCGGAGTTTTACGGTTTCGAGCGTCAACCCATGAGAGTTACGCCAAATGTTTAAGGTTTTCGGCTTGGGAACATTCGGCGCTGAACCATGGGCGAGCTTTGCCACCAACGGGTACATCAGCAAAAGGAATAAAATATTCCATAGCTAAACATACCACGTCAGTTATAGCAACCGCGCATCTCGATGGATCTCCGGAAGAGAAGCAGACCTGCCGCCAAGGATAAGATGCAAAGAAGTGTCGCATCTCATCCCAATCTGCTGACTTGTATCGCCACACTCGCCTAGTACCATGTGGGTCGAGGTCTGTTGGCATGTAAGACGATACAGATTTCACCAGACAGTGATCAGAGGTTCCTAGTGGAGAAGCTACCTCTACCTCATATCTGTCAGGATCAGTGGTCAGCAGGAGGTCTAGACAATTGGCTGTATGACCTTCAACGTCTGGCACCCTAGTAGCTTGCTTTACCATCTGGGAGAGGTTTAGCGATAAGGCGAAATTCCTCATTTCCTCCCAGCATGGTCAGTCTTCTGGTATGGGAACAGCCAATCCTGGTGAGAGGCATTAAAGTCTCCCAGAAAGACTAATTGTGCGGAGGGTACCGATGCTGGGTCAAATCAGCGGCCTCACTTAGATATTCGAATAACCGAGTTGTCTCCTGGTCACCGCTGTGCGAACGGTAAACACATGCATAAACGATCTTATCGTCACCTGTGTCCACCAACACCCAAATGGTTGAAAAAGTGGGGTCTTCAAGGTGACGGAGACGCTGGCAGCAGATGTCATTGTTGACGTACACACAGACTCCGGCCCGAAGGTGAAAGTTGTGCTCCAGCGAGAACCCTGGGTAGTCAAGGTACGCCACATCTAACGGACATCAATTTGCGTCTCCGTCAGAAAAAGTAGGTGCGGCTTCTCAGTCTCAAGATGGTGATGGACTGCGTTGAGATTTGAGTGCAATCCTCGGATGTTAGAGAGGTGTACTTTCAGGGAGAGGACGTGCAACCGCTGTTTAACCTTACTTTTCTAAACATCTGCGCATGCGTGAGAATGATTATAAACCCTAAACATACGGCAAAGGCTAATGTACTGCAGTGAACTGTTACACGCTGTAGGTATGCAAATCAGGTCCTTAGAACATTTGTTTCAGAGATTTTATATTTATTCATTGTGTGCCAAACATAGAACATTTGACCATATTTATTGAATGGATATAATTTAAAATTGTATAAAAACAACAGAACAAACTTGAAAGTAAATATCACTGCGGTTTACTGCGCTGTAACTAAGTTGCTGTTAGCTCACACATTTCATGCCGATGCTGAGGTCGACACATTATCCGAACTGACCCGTTTATACTTCAGCCAATTGACTACCGTTTGGGTTTGATCACACACAAAACCAGCACATTTCATAATCAGAAGTGACGCGTCCGAAGCCACATCTGCTGGCCGTGTACCCCGAGGAGGATTACATTGTGGAGATCATCAACAAGACCGTGAATCACTTCAACGCGAACCGCCCGGGTCCGCTGAGTTTCATCAAACGCTACCGTGACTACTTCCACATCCTCGACGGCACCGCGCATCAGGAGCTGCTGCAGTTCTTCGCGCTGGAGCCTCCTCCGTATCTGAAGGCAAGGGAGATAACCTGTTCTGTATTTATAGTTGTTTTTATTTAACAATAGTTTTTATGTAAAAACTGTGTAAGAGAATACCTGAAATCGCAATAGCAGCCTCTGCAGAATGTGTGATCACCATCAATGAATTCTCAAAGACTGAATTCCTGATCGTAATAAGGAAGACCAAGACGCTAGGTGACTAGGAATGCAATTGTCATTTCGCTTGTAGTAATTATGGACAATCCTTTGTTCGAGAGTCATGACGCAGCACGCTCGTTAACAGCCACTTTAATTGCCACGATTGGCTTGGCACGTTGGCTCGCAGTTACCCGTCACTATTAATAATAATAAATAAATATCTTCACGCATATTCCCAATACTGTGATAGACAGAGGTCAAGACAATTAAGTCTTTTCGACCTACCTTTTACCGGAACCTATTTTCGGGACAAGGTGAAAGGTGGTGAGTCAGTGAGTCGATGGTGGATGCTGTCTGAGTGTCCAAGCCAATGCTACAATATATTTTCTTAGATTTTTTGTACAAGAGGTAAGGTAGTACTACACGTTGTTCGCTGCGCTACGTCTCTGACAATCTCCTTATGATAGAATGTCCATTCGAAATCGTTTCACTGAATAGCTGAATTTGCTGACACGTGGTTATTACTAAAACAAAATCCGCATTATTACTCTTCCAGGATTTTTCTGCTCGCATCTATATGTACGAGAAGCTGCGCGATGAGGTCTTGTTTCTACGACGCGACATACCACTCAATATGGTCATGTTGGACTGCGGCCCCATCAACGATTCCATGTGGAACATTGTTGACGGCCTCCGTCAGTACATCGTGGACCACTTTATTATACAAAACAGAAAATGGAATAGATCGTAAGACAATCTTCGTACTACTATTATACTTATTGAATAATTTGCATCCCCTTCGAGAACGAAGGAACCCCTTCGGCAAGTTGGTGAATAAAATGTGTAACTTGTTCATAGAATCTGCAACGTGTACGAGGAGATGGCGGCGCGTGCGTCGGAGAGTCCGGAGACGACGGCGCAGCTGGTGGCGCTGCTGGGCTACGTGCTGGACTGCCGCGACTGCGCGCTGTTCGACCTGCGCGAGCGCGCGCGCACCTCCGCCGAGACCTTGCTGTTCCTCATGCTGCACGCGCACCTCTCCTGTGAGTGCCGAGCGCCGCGCCGCGTGCCGGATGCCGCGCTGCGTGCCGGATGCTGCGCCGCGTGCCGGATGCCGCGCTGCGTGCCGGATGCTGCGCCGCGTGCCGGATGCCGCGCTGCGTGCCGGATGCTGCGCCGCGTGCCGGATGCCGCGCTGCGTGCCGGATGCTGCGCCGCGTGCCGGATGCCGCGCTGGTGTGCCGGACGCCGCGTTGCGTGCCGGATGCCGCACGGCATGCCGGATGCCGCGCTGCGCCGGATGCCGCGCTGCGTGCCGGATGCCGCGCTGCGTGCCGGATGCTGCGCCGCGTGCCGGATGCCGCGCTGCGTGCCGGATGCCGCGCTGCGTGCCGGATGCCGCGCTGCGTGCCGGATGCCGCGCTGCGTGCCGGATGCCGCGCTGCGTGCCGGATGCTGCGCCGCGTGCCGGATGCCGCGCGGCGTGCCGGATGCCGCGCTGCGTGCCGGATGCCGCGCTGCGCCGGATGCCGCGCTGCGTGCCGAATGCCGCGCTGCGCCGGATGCCGCGCTGCGTGCCGGATGCTGCGCCGCGTGCCGGATGCCGCGCGTGCCGGATGCCGCGCTGCGTGCCGGATGCCGCGCTGCGTGCCGGATGCCGCGCTGCGTGCCGGATGCCGCGCTGCTTCCGGATGCCGCGCGGCGTGCCGGATGCCGCGCTGCGTGCCGGATGCCGTGTTGCGTGCCTGATGCCACGCTGCGTGCCGGATGCCACGCTGCGTGCCGGATTCCGCGCTGCGTGCGGATGCCGCGCTTTGCGTGCCGGATGCGCGCTGCGTGCGGATGCCGCGCTTTGCGTGCCGGATGCTGCGCCGCGTGCGGATGACGCGCTGCGTGCCGGATGCTGCGCCGCGTGTCGGATGCCGCGCGGCGTGCCGGATGCCGCGCTGCATGCCGGATGCTACAACTACGCGCTGTTCGACCTGTACATTAATGAGGCGTAGCTAATAAGTTTACTCATTACGATAACCTAAATCTGTTCAAGAAATCAAAAAGTTTGACTTTAATACATGTTGCTATTGTACACCAAAAGCGCAGACTGTAATATAGGAATTGTTTAGAATGAAAAATACAAATTTTATTTGTATCCAATCTTCATAACATCTCTTTATCTTTTGACACTCGGTAATACGTTTTTTTAGTTGAAGATATAAATCTCAACACACGCGTGTTCCTTTGGCCACTCGATATGGAGGAGACCATTGATTTGACATTGAAAACGTTAAACACCAAGAAGACCATGGCGGAGGACAAACTTAGGAGTAAGAAGGCCATTTTCGAGGAAAAATTGAAGCGGCACGAGAAAGAATTGGAGTTGTTTAGGAGATTCGACCCTCCTCTCTTGAATTTGGATTTGTTGAAGGAAGTGGTGGGAAAAGTTGATGAAATCTTCAGTAACTTGATGGTAAGAAAAGGTCAAAATTTAAGGGAAGTATATTTAATGGTAAAAACCCATTTGTCTTATTATACTTTATGAGATCAACTTGGGGCATCGCATAGTTTCCGACGCTCTTAGTTGCCTTTTACTACACCCATAATGCACAACCAATCGATTATTTGCAATTCTGTCCGTTTGTTTTTATTAAGGAAAGAACTGAAACTGGTCAAACATGTAACCAGTACCCAGAAGTCTACATCGTCTTTTTTTAACCTTGAAGGAAACGGGACGTTGTGCCATCTTTTGATTTGGTTATTTTTGTTTAAAAGCGTCTTCATTGAAATTGTTGTTAATTGTTAATCATGCGTTCAGCTGTTTCACAAAACATCAGCTTACTATAGACAGAGCTGATCGATTGGTATTCCGTTATTTTCGAAGGTTTTGCAAATGTTTAATTGTATATTATTAATTCTGCAACAGGAAGACAAACGGGAGGCCGATGACATTATAAACGAGGAACAGCTTTTAGATCAGGAGGTGTCAGCGTACTACAGTCTGCAGACCATGCTGTCGGGCATTGAACCATTCCACAAGCTCTGGCACACGGCTTACGATTTCTACGACGGATACGAGAAATGGTGAGTTGAATCTATGCCCTGATAGCCGATAGCCTAGTCTACACGGCAGCCTAGTGGTTGGGTGATTGGAATTCGAGTTGAGACCCCAGTTCGATGCCACCTGGGCATCGACTCGTACCAATAGGCTTTTTTCAAAACTTGTTTATATTTTGGCTTGCACATAATTAATATCGTTGGCTTGGACATAAAGACGGCGACAGGCTCACCAATTGTCACGGTGTTCCAAAGGCAGCAGTATCTAATGTACCGCAAGTTTTCTGGTAATTCGATCGCCAATCGGCTAGACAAGCGTGGCAATTATGACAAATATACCCTTGTGTGGACATTTACAGGCCATTATGTACGCATGTATGTTACCAGATATAACGGCGACGTGGCAATAAGCCATCACTAGATTTCTTACCCGAATATATGGGCTTGGACACCCGCCATGATGATGGTAGTCGGTGCGAGCCTGACGTCGCCTGTCCCTTAGGGCTTGCATACACTAAGTATTACCTAGGCATATAAAACGGAAGCAAAAATTTTTTGTATTCTGTGTATGCTTTAGCACTATTAAACATTGCAATTGCAGGGAGGGTGAGTTAAGAGTACTCGGATAGATAGAGGTAAAATTATGAATCTGTAAGAAGCGAAAGAGGTGTGAGGAAGACTGACACTTAGCGATCTGTTCTATCTGACTACCCGGATGTAGTGTCAGGGGCAATGCGTGAAAATTATTATAATTTTTTATTATTATAATTATCAAAAATTATGATTTTTAAAAGATCTAGACACCGAGATGAACTGACTAGACGGGTGAACATGGCCTGGAACAAATTTTGGAGTCTTAAAGAAGTTCTTAAGTCGAAGATTCCTGTAAGACTGAAGAAAAAAGTCCTAGACTCGTGTATATTACCTTCTCTTTTTTATGCGTCACAAACATGGATATTCAACAGATACACTAGTAATAAAATACAAACCACACAAAGAGCCATGGAGGGGAGCGCTCTAAATTTAAGGTTGAAATACAAAAGGACAAATGTATATGTGAGAAATACAACAAAAGTTATAGATGCTCTACAACACTGCAAAAAATTAAAGGAGATGGGCTGGCCATGTTGCACGTGTGAACAGTAATAGATGGACAAAAAAGCTACTAACTTGGTAAGGGCCATTAGGGAAGAGAAAAAGAGGTAGACCAAATGAAAGATGGCTCGACGAAATAATAAAAACAGCGGGAAATAACTGGATGGAAATTGCAATGGATAGAGATAAGTGGAGAAAAATGGAGGAGGCGTTTACTCCGTAGGGAGGTCCTTAATAATAATGATTAGTTATGCATGTAATATTTAATAATATTTTTTGTATTTATTTAAATTTATAATTCGAGTTGATTTTAATTGTAAATTTAAAATTTAATTTAATGTAATCTATTTCAATTTCTTGAATAGCAATGAATATAAATATCAAGTAATGTAATGTCTATTAAGGAATAAACAGGGAATAAGCCCTTTTTTATTATAATTATTTTTATTATAATTATTATTTTATTACAATTATCAGGAGTGAATTACTAATCTTTAATCTTCTTTAATTGAATTTGTTTGCAATTACCGCTAGCTCGTTTAACCTCATAAATAAAAATGTATCAATGGAGAATTGAGCTAAGGATAACTACACAGGTATCACGGCCCCTTCCTCGGTCTGGACGCGGAGCAGATCTCCACGGACGTGGACGCTTGGTGGAAGCTGCTGTACAAGCTCGGCAAGCAGCTGTTCGAGTACCCTGGAGCGAAGCGCATTGCGGACATGGTGCGCAACAAGGTCGAGAAGTTCAAGGTTCTACTGCCGGTGCTGTGCGCGATTTGTAACAAGGTGAGTGTTGGTTTTGATGCTCGTAAATCCATATATGTAGGGAAAACATCATACATTGCTCTAATTCCAGAATAAGTAGCTAAATACATATAAATCTATAGATAAATACATATACATCTATAGATAGGGACAACATCACGTACATTGCTCCGATCCCAATGTAAAATGCTAAAGCACTTGAGGTATGGGAATCGGAAACAACAAAGGCACCACAAACACCCAGACCCGAGAAAATTTAGAAAAAGTGGTATTTCTGCATTGTCCCGATCGGGAATCGAACCCGGGACCTCGTGATGGCTACGCCCCGAAAACGACCACGGCGGTCGTCTCGGAGCTAAAGAACGTGTGTTAAGGATTCAGAAACAACGAAGGTACCACAAACAACCAGATCTGAAACAAAGTAGAACGTATATTTGATTTTTTTCTTACATTGATCCCTTCGAACCTTAGAGTTGAATGCGTCACCGGAGGCGTTATTACGTGAAATAATTTTATAAATCTATTGATAAGTTAGACATATCAATGTGTCTAACGTTTAAAAGATTTCGTGAAACATTCTTATTTCTTCCTCGAATACTTTTTTAGGTATATAACCGCCTGTAAAAACCTCCTGCAGAATATTGGCTTCTCTTTTCACAAAAGTGAGATTGACAATTACAATAAAAATATCTCGGATCTTAAACTGCATCTGCTGCACTGCTTGATCTGCATTTTTTTTTTCTTATACGGTAAATATGGTTATTAGCTCATCTACAGTTTGCCACTACGGTATTGAAGGCTTTTTGATGAATTCGAGTCGGAAGACTCGAGTTTGTCCCCCGGAGAGAGGCCTATAGCAATAAGTTTTTTCAAAACTTATATACAATTTATATCGTCAACTTGGACTTAAAAAAATGACATGCTCATCACCTGTCAAGTTATCCGATAAATATCTCCGGTGTAAGATGGGTCGGCAGGACTTAATAGTCTAGACCCCTGTACATCCCAGTATTATAATCGCGCGATGATATTTTATATTTATCGCTGTCGCCGATTCGATAACACGCGTGCTAGTTAGTTAGTTGAGGATCGGAGCAACGTTTGACATGAAGGCGATGTCATTCGCAATTAAATTGTCCGTTGGCGGCAGGGCATGCGCGAGCGGCACTGGGCGGAGATAGGCGGGCTGGTGGGCGCGGCGGTGGCGCACGCGGCGCGCAGCTCGCTGGCGGACATGGTGGAGCTGGGCGTGCACGTGTTCGCCGCGCAGCTCGAGCAGATCGAGCAGCGCGCGGCCAAGGAGCACGCGCTGGAGCAGGCGCTCGCCAAGATGAAGGACGAGTGGGTGGGCGTCAAGTTCGAGGTTATGCCGTATAGGTGAGTTGATTCACGTTAGAAATCCTGAATAGGTTGTACGTTTCCCAGATAAATGTATCGGTGTAAATGTAATTTCATATTTGTAAACGAAACGTTTTGTTTATATACGAGTGGTAATAGTTTAGAATGATCCAAGAGTCCTGGTTTTTCTGTCGTATCGTATTCAAAACTGCTGTATAAAAGTAGATATTTATCAACATTTTGTTTTCATTTAACTCTGTCTTATAGACAATGTCAACGAAAGACTCGCCCACCTGTCCCGTGTCCCAAATTGGCTTATGTGAGAAGTGACTGGAAAGGACTCAATTGTTTGGGTCTGTGTAGTTCTGCCTTCCCGAATATGGGTAATTTCATGAAGATAACATTTTATTTGCAGTCATTTTTCCCGAAAAACTGGTTCAATGTATCACGGGTTTTATAAAAATGCCGATAGCTCGAAAACTGGTGATAACATTTTCTAAAGTCAAATTAGCTTAATCTTATAGCTTATTAGCTCTTATACAAGCCCACTCAGATTTGGCGTTCATTTTGGTCCCCAAACTGTGTAATACAGTCATGATAGGCGATTGGTTGGGTGATACGAATTCGATTCAAGAGACCCGAGTTTGATCCCCTGATAGATAGCCTTTACTGCGTTTATTCAAAAACTTATATATGATTTATATCGTTGATTTGGACATAAAGACGGCGACTAGCTCACCACCTGCCGTTATCGTAAAAAATGTCTTCAATAAAAGGTGGTCGAAAGTACTTATTTGTCTAGACCTATACATACCCCAGTATTGGGAAATGCGTGAACTGAAACGATGTCGTTAGTCAGTTGTGGTATGAGAACTATTTCATCTCCAGAGACACGGGTGTGGGCGTGCTGACTGGTCTGGACGACATCCAGCAATTGCTCGACGATCATATCCTGAAGTCGCAGACCATGCGCGGCTCGCCGTACGTGAAGGCATTCGAAGCGGACATGGTGTCCTGGGAGGAGAAGCTTATAAGTATGCAGGATATCCTGGATCAGTGGTTACAGGTATGAGTCCCGGAAAGTGTTTCTCAGTCAGATTCTACTTCTGCAAAGAATATTTTGTGTTGGTGTTCAATAAAGAGTATTTTACATATCTATCTAACTCCTAAGAACTGTAATAAATTATAAATAATTTTAAAAAAATCTGAAAGAGGACTAATGATGACCGCGTTGGTAGTTTTACCACCCCACTTGCCTGCCTTCGAAACTAGGAGCTGCTGGTTCTAATCCTTCTAGGAACCATCACTTGTTTAACGAATATTAATATTTCCATTCGAGTCATGGTTGTTTAAATATTTATATAAGCACATCGTTATATCAATATTGTGTAAATAAGCTTGTAACACCGGTTACTAGACTCCATATAGCATACCATAGTAACTCGTTCATAGGGCGGTGTATACGCTTCTACAACTAAGTCCCGGTAAATATGCAAAGCCTGTCTATTAACAGGTTTAAGAAATTTATTAAAGAAAAGCTTTATAGGAAGGGTTATTATAATATAAATGAATATATTAATGACAGTAACCCCTGGGAATGAGGTGATCGCTCCCAAGGTATTTCTAGAAAACATCACATTATATTTGTAAAACCAAAAAAGAGGTTACCTGCGGAGTTTCTTTCGCCTGTTTCTTCTCCGTTAGATGAACCTCATTACGAAACGGTGGCAGATTAATAATGACGATCGATAAACGAATGTATGTTCTTATGTCAATGAATAAATGATTTGATTTGATTTGATATACTAAGATAGCAAAGAGTTCAGCACCTTTCATTTTATCCCAAATAAGCTCAGGTGAAAGTTGGGTCGAAAGGACATAATTATTAGTGAAAACTGAATAAAATTAAAAGAGAAACTTAGAACATTCCTATATGTAATTGGTATCTCGTACTTGCCAGTGTCAAGCTACCTGGATGTACCTGGAGCCGATCTTCTCCTCCGAGGACATCATGCGTCAGATGCCAACGGAGGCGCGGAACTTCCGCGACGTGGACAAGGAGTGGCGCAACATCATGGCCGCCACCCAGAAGGAGCCGTTGGTCCTCAAAGCTACAGACTACCCTTCTATTCTCAAGAAGTTGAAATATAACAATGTGCTGTTGGATGATATACAGAGAGGCTTGAATGATTATCTGGAGAAGAAGAGACTGTTCTTCCCAAGGTATTTTTTAATTAATTAATTTATTTTCTCGTATCATACCTAACGGGGTTTCTAAAGAAAACAGATCTCACGCTTCTATCACAAGATAAAAAAGTGGTTTTCTACATTAAGCTATTCAGGAATAGAACCCGGGACTCAAAGCTGACGATACCATGAATAACTCTTGTCCATGGAGGTCGTCGGAACGCCTAAAAGGAATATAAACGAATTTTAATTTACAAAAATCTTTTAGGTTCTTCTTCCTGTCTAACGACGAACTTCTGGAGATTCTCTCCGAGACGAAGGACCCGATGCGGGTCCAGCCTCACCTCAAGAAGTGCTTCGAGGGCATCTACACGCTGGAGTTCAACGCAGCCAACGAGATCGTCGGCATGGCCTCTGCCGAAGGAGAAGTCGTCAAGTTATCTTCGAGTATACAGCCAGCGGATGCTAAGGTTAGAATTGCGTGTATATTGAAAAATATTCCCTTATTTAATATTTTTGAACAATATTCACAGATTTAAGTTCGGTCAATTTTTCCGTACATGTTTCACATATTAGCAATGTAGAATTTTTCATTCATTTAATAACAAAAGGTCTAGCATGACATGCTTTAACATTCAATAAAAATTACATAAAAAATGTTTAGACTACTTGGCCTCTAGTAATGATAAGGATATGAGAGAGAAGAGGAAAGAAAGATATAAGCTCCAGAAAGTTCACACGAAAGCATTGATTGTGGAAGTGCGTGAAAGGAGTAGAATGGAAGCGGACGAAAGGTTGTCGCACAACTTCAAGGAGAACTCCAAACTCTTCTGGAAAGAGGTTGGAAGGACCCGGAGTGGTGCGACAGCCTTAAGAATGAATAAAGTGCTTTCGGGAACCAATGACGTCCTCTCAGAAAAATCGGACGTCATGCAGCGATGGAGCGAATTTTATAGAGAGATGTATGCGTGTGATGATCTCAGTGAGGGATCCGGGGTGACGCCGTGATTGGTACGCCAGACTCGGACCTCGATGACACTGAGGTCATCAGTATGAAAGAGATTGCATGTGCGATTAGAAGTTTGAAATGTGGTAAGGCTGCGGGACTGGACAAAGTTACTGCTGAAATGGTCAAGTATGGTGGGCCACGCGTCTGGGACAGCTTTCATCTGCTGTGCAATTTGTGCTGGCGAACGGGGGCTGTTCCGGATGATTGGCGATCCGCGGTCATTGTGCCTTTATATAAAGGTAAAGGTTCACATTATGACTGCGGGTGCTATCGGGCGATCAGCTTGACCAGTTTAGCAAGTAAAGTTTACTCGAAGGTTTTGACACGTAGGATGCAAGAGAAATCGGAAAGATTTCTATGGGAGGCACAATGCGGATTTAGACCTGGAAGAGGATGCACGGATCAAATGTTTTCTCTCCGCATGATCACGGAGAAGCTTCTGGCTGCTAACCAGAAGATTTTCTGTGCTTTTGTGGATCTTGAGAAAGCATTTGATAAGGTTGTAAGGAAGAAAATGTGGGAACTGTTGCCGGGGTATGGTGTGGATGGTCGATTGCTAAGGGCTGTGCAGTCACTTTACTGTGACTGTAAAGCCTGTGTGCGGGTAGGGCATGACCTGTCACCCATGTTTAGCGTATACGGGCGTAAAACAGGGTTGTGTCATGTCTTCCTGGCTATTCATACTGTATCTCGACAGCTGTTTACAGAAGCTGAAAGATAGCTGTTTGGGTGTGAAATTGGGTGACATAAAAGTAAATTGTCTGCTATTTGCTGATGATGCAGTGCTTATAGCACCATCAGAGGCAGAACTGCAGGCATTAGTCACGTGTATGAAAGAAGAATGTGAAATTGATGGTCTCCGTTTGAATGCTAATAAAACTAAGGTTCTGGTATTTGAAAGGGACGAAGAAAGAACGAAGTGCGAAATTTGGGTAAATCAGGAATGTCTAGAACAGGTGAATGAAATTGTATACTTGGGGAGTGCGTTTAGCCGGGATGGAAGATGTGATTTAGATGTGGACAGGCGTGTCGCTGCCGGGAACAAAGTCAATGGTGCCCTGACTGCGTTAATCAAAAGGCAAGGCGTTGTGAAAAGTGCACGCCTTGCAATACATAACGCAGTGTTGGTACCGACTTTGTTATATGGCAGCGAAACCTGGGTATGCCAGAAGAAGCATAAAAGCAGGTTGAATGCAGTGGAGATGCGATCTCTTCGTAAAATGTGCGGCCTTACCATGGCCGACCGAAAGCGAAACGAATAGATTCGCAATATGGCAGGTTTGAAAGATGACCTTGTCTCAAAAATGGATAAGGGCGTGCTTCGATGGTTTGGGCACGTTGAGCGAATGAGTGAAGACCGAATGGTGAAGAAAATATATAGCGCGAAAGTTAATATTAAACGGTGTCGAGGTAGACCGAGATTAACTTTCGAAGACCATGTGAGCAAATTGCTCGAAGAGAGGAGGGTCAAGAGTACTCGGATACCTAGACGTGCATGTATGAAGAAGATGATGAATCTGAAAGAAGCGAAAGAAGTATGTAGGGATCGTGACACTTGGCGATCTGTTCTCTCTGGCTACCCCGTCAGGGATTGTGCGTGAAGATATAAATAAAAAATGTTCAATTTGTATAATTATGAATACTTTTGTGTCGAAAATATATTTCGGACTTTAAAGTGCAAGCATAATTGACAAAGTCCATTCGGGACAACTGACTCTTAATTTACTATAATCATAATTTTGATATACTCTGGATTAGATTTTGGAGGCTCCAAGCATTGTTAAATTGCCATATTTGGCATATGGTTTACGTTAGTAAATTAGACTGGTTTACCTACGAATAAATTACTAAGAATTGTTATATTTTTTTAGTTTTAAGATTATGGATGTATTACAGATGGATTGTTTCTAATTTAAACTATTTTCTTTAAAAAAAACTTGTTTTATGGCCAATGGTTGAAATTAAATCTTTTTATTATCCAAAAGGTTTCAAAACTCTGCTTCGTTCTAGGAACGTTGTAATGTCCTTATCTCCTTTTGTTTTTGTCTAAATCTCTGGGCGGAAAAAGGTTTAGTTTCAAGAAGAGATCCTTTATGAAACGAATGTACCTATACTGAAGGCTTGTGCCTGTGCGAAATATATATCTGTCTTATCAAAATTTTATCAGATTGAAGGTGTTAAAAAATTAAGAAATTTATGTGTATTGCGTTAACGGTCGTCTTTTAAAATAATAATTTTCACAAAACTTTTATTGTTGGTTTAATGTAACCAGACTTATCATTCCGCCTTCCTTCAATGCATAGCCGCGTTACGAAGGCGGTATCGTAAGTGGTTGAGTTGAACTCAACCCTGGTTTTCAAGGTGTCGCCAGCTCTGAGTTTAATGTAGAAAAACCACTTTGTCTGGATTGTCTCGGGTTCGCACGCATGCGGCTAGCTTACTAGCTAGCTGGCTAGCTTACTTAGAGATCGAAGCAACGCACGTGATGCTGTCCCCGCGTGCAGGGCATGGTGGAGCGCTGGCTGCAGCAGCTGGAGCAGCAGATGATGGTGAGCCTGCGCGACGTGGCGGCGGCGGCGGTGGGCGCGTACGCGGCGAGCGCGCGCCGCGACTGGGTGCTGGCCTGGCCCGGACAGATCGTGCAGGCCGGCTCCTGCGTGCAGTACACCTGCGAGGTCACTGCTTGCTGCTGCTTTACCAACGGCATAGATCTCCATTAGGTTTTTTATTTTTTTATGGTTGCAATCATTGAAAAGAAGTTGGAAAAAGAGAAGGAGAAGAGAGGAACGTGGGAAATAGATAAGTGGGCGTTCACATAAATTGCCCACCGGACAATACGCCCAAGAAGTGGTAAAGCCACGCATCAGCTTTTGTTGTCGCATGAATGGGCCGGCTCGACCGGGGAAGTACCACAACTTCTGCGTTTCGTCTGGTGAGAGTAGGTAACCAGAGGCCCACACAAACCCCTCTCCCCCAATTCTGGGGGGGGGGCACTCTAAGGCCAGCAACGCATCTGCTATGCCTCTGGTATTGCGGGTGTTCATGGGCGGCGGTAATCACTTACCATCATGTGAGCCACCTGCTCGTTTGCCTCCCTTTGCAATAAAAAAAAATGCACGAAAGTTTCAGCTTGGCTCTGCCACGCGTAAGATGCATGTAAACATAGAGAAAAAGACGAGAGCTAGTTTTTTTTTCTTAATGATTATGCGTAGTCATTTCTTAGATCGTCCAAACGACAAAGTGAAAAGAGGTGGCATATTCATATGCTAACTCCTCAGGCAAAATCCTTATGTAGCTAATTTTCAGGTAATTTGTGACTTAATAACCAATTTCTTAAAGTTTCTTTCTTGGTTTTCAGGCTATAGAAGCAATACAAACTTCAAGCCTGCCAGAGCTAGTTGACCGTTGTACGGATCAGATCAACGAGTTGGTGTACCTTGTCCAAGGAGACCTGGATCCTGGGAACCGTATCACTGTGGAAGCACTTATTGTGCTTGACGTTCATGGTACTGAAGTGCAGCTTTTTATTAAATAAGAATTTATATCTTAAAGTTTGTGAGATGTTGAATTGTTGTCAAACCTTGGCTCACAACCGTGCATCATCATATGTTCATAAACTCCTTCATTTCATCAAAGTGTCAGCTCCTTCTATTTGACCGTATGCAAAGCATAGCGGCTCGAATTGTCGACGATGATACTCTATCCGATCGGCTAGATCCCCTGGCTTTGCGAAGAGATGTTGCATCTCTTTGCATTCTCTACAAGATCTACTACGGGGATTGCTCCGAGGAATTGTTCGGATTAATCCCAGCCGCTGAATTTCACCATCGTACCCTACGGCATAACCAAATATTTAATCAACACTACCTTGATGCTTGGCATTCCACCACAGTGCGTTTTTCGCGGAATTTTCTGCCACGCACTTGCACTTTATGGAATGGGCTGCTGTCAGCGGTTTTTCCGGACCGATACGACGTAGGGACCTTCAAGAAAAGAGTCTACACCTTTTTCAAAGGCCGGTACCGCATCTGCTATTCCTCCGGTATTGCAGATGTTCATGGGCGGCGGTAATCACTTACCATCACGTGTGCCACCTACTCGTTTGCCTCCCTTTTCTATAAAAAAAAACCTGTCGGTAACCTATGGCCGTGTATACCACGTAATAATATACCAGCCCCTTTTCATTCCTTCTCGAGGGTGTCGTTAGAAGCGACTAAGGGAAAGCCTTAAAATGCTGGCTACAGACGGCGAGTCATCTCAAATCTTGCCAAACCAAAATTCAGCATACCGATGATGGACAATAGAATCTAAGGTGCGAGGTGTATGAAACTGCGATCACAAATCCACTTGCCAAGCGTGGCAATTATAGCAAATCCTCCTGTACAGGAGAGCCCTGACCAGCACTTGACTTTTATAGGCTGTTATGTTGATAATGAGACAGACAGTCATCAACTGCACACGATCAGTGGTGCTATCAGAGACATTGCCACCAGGGCGTTCAATCCTGGAGGAGATGGTGCTGAAGAAGGTGCGCGACATCACGGACTTCAACTGGATCTCGCAGCTGCGGTACTACTGGCGCGGCGAGCGGCTGCAGTGCAGCATGATCACCACCGACGTGGAGTATGGGTTCGAATACCTGGGCAACACGGGCCGCCTGGTGGCCACGCCGCTCACTGATCGTTGCTACAGGTGCCCGACACGGAACAGTGCCAACCTTACTTATTCACTACTTATTGCAACGGCTTGTACTTTGGCGACCATGTTTGGCGTCCAGTGACGAGAAGTGTACACACTACTTTTCAAGGTGTTGCCAGCTCTGGGCCCCGGATTCGAAGCCCGGACGAGCCAATGTGGAAAACCACTTTTTCTACATTCTTTCGGGTCTGGGCGTTGTGTTTTAGTGTGTTTTAGCTACTTACTTCGAGATCAGAGCAATGTATCTGATATTGTCCCGATCTATGTAATAATTTATTATTGGAAAAAATTGTTCCACTGCAGTATATAGGCCTCTCCTGTAAGAGGAATTCGCCAAAATCGCTAAGTTTACTTCATCTTAGCATTCCCCTGCAATGAATTATCACAGAGGAATTTGAATCAAATGACCCGAGTTTGTTACCCAGGGGAAAGCTCGTATCAATAATTTCTTTCAAATACTTGGACACTAAGACGGCAACAGGCAGAACGTCATGTTGTCCCAAATAAATAAAATGTTGTCCAAGATGAAATATGGATTAAAAGAAATAAATTGCGTGCTGACCTTAAGTAAGTGAAAAGGACTGAAAGAAAGACAAGGTGAGTGATATGTGAATGAACTTCCGGTTAGGTTACTCTCCAGACGAATTGCATGATACCTCTTATAAAATGCAGGACTCTCATGAGCGCCTTGAAGCTAAACTTGGGAGGGGCGCCCGAGGGTCCAGCCGGCACGGGCAAGACAGAGACCACGAAGGATTTGGCCAAGGCTGTTGCTAAGAAGTGCGTGGTCTTCAATTGTTCGGATGGTCTCGACTACAAGGCGTTGGGCAAGTTCTTCAAGGTAATGAGCATTTATTTTCTAAAGCCTTGTATATTTCTGTCCCTTTCTTACTCTTTTTTATATAGAAAAGGGAGGCAAATGAGCAGGTGGTTCACGTGATGGTAAGTGATTACCGCCGTCCGTGAACACCCGCAATACCAGAGACATAGCAGATACGTTGCCGGCCTTTGACAAAGGTATAGGGTCTGTTCTTGAAGGTCTCTAAGTCGTATCGGTCCGGAAAAATCATTGACGGCAGCACATTCCATAAACTGCAAGTGCGTGGCTGAAAATTCCGCTAAAAACGCACTGTGGTGGAATGCTAAGCATCTAGATGGTGTTGATAAAATTTTTGACTTGCCAAGTATTTAGACAGTGTTGGTGTTGATGTAAGGTACGATGGTGAAATTCAGCGGCTGGGATAAAGATAATAAAATCTTACTGCTATTGCCTCTTTATTTTTTATCTTGCATAATTTTTTTTCCAATCATCTCTCCAGACATTCTTTGACATGCCTTGGATCTTAAATGTCGTTAAGGATTTCAACGTCTGAAGCATCGTTATTCTTTAGACATTTAAATATGTTTTGTTTTTAATAATCAAATGTGCGATTTGTGTTTGTATATTGTTAATCGAGAACCAATTTTATAGATATTATTTTTTGAATTGGCTGCACCTGCAATGTGATACTATTAAGTTATATACGCAGATTATAATCCACCACCGAAAACACACTTTGAATTCAACAAAGACAAAAAATTTAATTTTGAAGTTCTGTCATCAAAAATCGATTAAGGATTTTTATGACGTGTTTAGATATTTTTAACTACCCTGTTTCCATACGTCAGGGGCTGGCACAGTCAGGAGCGTGGGCGTGCTTCGATGAGTTCAACCGTATCGAGCTGGAGGTGCTGTCGGTGGTGGCGCAGCAGATCCTGTCCATCCAGCTTGCCATCCTACGCAGAGAGAAGCGCTTCATCTTCGAGGGAACCGAGATTTGTCTCAACCCAACATGCTCCGTCTTTATCACCATGAATCCAGGGTAATTATTACGTGTAGTAATCCATCACACCATTATATCTGTGATGTATTTACAATGATATGAGTTGGCGACATGTATGTCTCCACATTAAAAACTAGCTAGTGACGGACAATTTAAGAAACAGCAACAATTCAACCGTGGTAGAGCCACGCATCAGCTTTTGTTGTTGCATGAATGGGCCGGCTCGACCGGGGAAGTACCACGACCTCACAGAATACCGGCGTGGAGTAGAGGTCTAACAAACATCTGCGTTTCGTCTGGTGAGTGCAGGTAACCGTTGGCCCACACACCTCCCTCCCCCAATTCTGAGGGGGGGGGGGGCACTCTAAGGGAGGCAACGCTATGCCTCTGGTATTGCGGGTGTTCATGGGCGGCGGTAATCACTTACCATCACGTGAGCCGCCTGCTCGTTTGCCTCCCTTTTCCATAAAAAAAAAACATAAGATTCTACATCGTGCTATCCAAGTTTTTTCGATTAGAAACATATATACGAGTACTAAACACATATAGTCGAGTATTCGTGACCTGGAGAAGCCAGATGACAAATACTTGACCAGGCGGGTAGCTTGTACCCCTGCGGTTCATCAACCCCCACAAAGTTAAGAACTAGTCTCAAAATGACCACTGCTAGTCAATGTGAAGTTTTCCCAATTTCTGTGACGTTTGACGATGTTTGTTGTCCTTGTCGGTCACTCTTCTCCATTCACTATCAGTTGAACGAATGACTGAAGTTATCAGACTTCGTGTCTTTATTTCTTTGTGCCTACCGACATCTACACTACAATCGCATTACCAAAAGAACTGCAGGTCTTTAGCGGCCTGCTAAGAAGGAGCACGAAGAAGATAGGAAAGGAAAAGAAAGCAGAAGTAGACAGCCGGCTGCCCCATTTCCGGACTAAATACAAACGAACAAGATACATTTACTTCGCGTTGTTCTGCAAGATTTCACGCAATTCCAAATACTACGGTAGACAGAGGGCGAGACAATTAAGTCCTTACGACCCACCTTTCACCGATGACATTTTTTGGGACAGCGTGGCAGGTGTTGAGCATGTCGCCATCTGTATGCCCAAGCCAACGATATAAATCGTACATAAATAAATATAAATAAATATATCTTCACGCAATTACCAATACAAGGGTAGACAGAGGTCAAGTCTAGACAATTAAGTCCCTTTGACCCACCTTCCACCGAAGATATTTTCAGGACAACGTGACAGGTGGTGAGCCCGTCGCCGCCTTTATGTCCAAGCCAACGATGAAATTCGTACATAATTTTTTGAAAAACTCATTGGTACTGCCACCTGGGGATCGAACTCGTGTCTCTCGACTCGAAATTCCGACCACCCAACAACTCGGATATCGTGACTTCTTAAATTTAAAAAAAAATTCGTCTTAAATCGTACATAAGTTTCGAAAAACTCATTGGTACGAGCTTACCACCTAGGAATGGAACTCGGGTATCTTGTCTCACATTCCAATTATCACTTGGCTATCGTGACTATACTATTCTGCGAGACTGTGGAATTATTCACCCGCAATAGTATGCTCATTTGTGCACCAGACTTCTGCTACGTCTAAATCTACCTTAGGCTCGGAATAGATATTAGAGAATGCTTATATAAAATATGATATTAATCAACTGGTGTTTTAACTTAAATTTTCTCTGACAGACAGACAGACATCTTTCTGTTATCAAATTAATCAGAAATTTAAAGAAACAACTAACACGGGCGGTATTCGAACTCGAGAGATTACGGACCTCTATTGTAACGTGGTTACGTTCTCACCACCGAGTCATCAGTTGAAATTTTAAATCTCTCTTTTGACAGTTACGCTGGCCGTACCGAGCTCCCCGACAACCTCAAAGTGCTGTTCAGGACGGTGGCCATGATGGTACCAGATTATGCGATGATCGGCGAAATCACATTGTACTCCAATGGATTTGTCAACGCTGGACCGTGAGTTTGTAGTCTGCTTACATCAACTAAAAGTCCTTTTCAAACCTTTCTTCTAACAAAGATTTACTATAATCTCACCGCCTGCTTGGCAATTTTACCGCCACGTTTTTAATTACCTTGTATGCCGAAGTACTTGTCCGAGAAAGTAATTATTTAACGGGAATGTACTATATAGAGTTAATTAAATAACGAACTTTATGCTCGGTTAAATTTTAACTTATGATATTAATTATTTAATCTTTATGGCGGTATTTTGTGAGGCCTGGTTACTTATTCACCATGTTTTTGCCTTGTGGTATCAGCATAAGAGTAAACCAATCTTTGTTGTCCGTGGGTGCTGTTAGAGACGACTAAGGAGATATCTGTCATTGGCTACCGATAGGTGGTGTAATAATATACCATACCAAAATACCAAAAAAACCATCTCGAAAAATACCAGACCATAAATTACTGTGCTCGTCAATCTGCTCGCCAAGGGTTGCGATTATGGCAAACCCTTTCTTCCGGTAGTGGCTTTATGGACTTTTATAGGCGAATATGTGAGCTTCCTAATCCTCCTAAGTGTCGAATCAAATCAAATCATTTATTTACCGACATAAGAATGTACTTTCGTTTATTAATAGTAATTTTTTAATCCACCTCCGTTTCGTAATGAGGTTCCTCAAACGGAGAAGAAACAGGGGAAAGAACTCTGTAGTATCATCTTTTTTTAAAAAATAATATTTTCACGCAATTCCCAATACAAAGGTAGACAGAGGTCAAGTCTAGACAATTAAGTCCCTTCGACCCACCTTCTACCGAAGATATTTTTCGGAACAACGTGACAGGTGGTGAGCCCGTCGCCGCCTTCATGTCCAAGCCAACGATGAAATTCGTACGTAAGTTTTTGAAAAACTCATTGGTACTGCCGCCTGGGGACCGACCACCCAACAACTCGGCTATCGTGACCTATTCATCATCTCTTTCAATGTAAACAATGCCCGCTTACAATCAGCTGGCTCGTCAGCTCATTACTCAGCCCCGTCCCGTCGGAATGCTTGCGCGCGCAGGCTGGCGCGCAAGATCGTGCAGGCGTACAAGCTGTGCTCCGAGCAGCTGTCGTCGCAGAACCACTACGACTACGGCATGCGCGCCGTCAAGTCGGTGCTGCTCGCCGCGGGCGCGCTCAAGAAGAACTACCCGGGCCGCGACGAGGCGCAGCTCGTGCTGCGTGCGATCATTGACGTCAACATGCCCAAGTTCCTCTCGCAGGTGCAACACGCGGACGGACAGACAGACAACTTTTTGTTATTAATTAGAAATTAAAAAAAAACAACTAACACGGACGGTATTCGAACTCGAGAGATTACGAAACTCTGCGGTAACGAGGTTATGATCTTACCTCCGTGTCATCAAATGAAGTTTGGAGTTATGGCTCCAAGACGCGTTAGCGTAATTATCCAGAAGAAATTTTAAACTTTAGTGCAATAGTTACAGGTCGCGAATTCGATTTCCGCTGTGTCAGTTGATTTTTTCAGGTTCTCATTAATTTAGTAACAAGGTACCGCATTTGATACTTCTAATTTAAAGTACAACAACATGTCTCGACTCTTTAGTTTTTACCTTTTTCTAATATAAACTGTCGTTGGTTTATATGGTGGCCAAAATATAGTAGCTATACTAGATCATCACAGGTTTTTATCACGTAATCAAAATCCTCTAGGGAAATCTTTTCACTTGTAACTAAAGGTTGGCTTAGGCACGTTTGTCTTTGAACCAAAAGTGTGTGAGTGGTTCTTGGTATATGTGAAAAGGTGGCAAATGAATAATCTACTCACTTGACAGTAAATGACAACCGACTGTAATGTAAACGAACTTACCGACCTCCAAGAAAGTAATTAGGAATAGGAGCGAAACCTGCCGCTTGGTTCTGGCACGGCGCGAGTGTCGTGAAGTCGGAGCGTCTCTCAATGCGAGGTGGTCAGGACGTGCCGCTGTTCGCGGGCATCTACTCGGACCTGTTCCCGGGCGCCGAGGTCCCGCAGCCGGACCGCGCGGAGCTGCTCGGCTGCGTCGCCAGAGAGCTGGAGAAGCGCAACCTGCAGCCCACCGACTGGTACCTCGAGAAGATCATTCAGGTTAGAATGACTGGGATAAGAAGATAATGGGGACGCTATTGTTATTACTATAAATTTGAAAGTTATGTGTAGGTTTCTCAATCGCGTTAAACCCATTGGACAGATTTGAGAGGAGTTTGGCACACATGTAGTTTGTAATGTAGATTAACACAGTATTTACACCGGAAAAATGGAGATTTCTATGGGATATTGATTAAGATGCTTGCTTTGGGATCAGAGCAATGTATGTGGTAAATCGCAGTCAAAATCTGTTTAGTAAATATCTCGTAAGAAAAGAAAAAAGGAATAAAAATAGAGTTATTTAAGAACTAACTTGTCTGACTAACGTGGTGAACAACCTTCATACTAAAGAGGTTTTATCGAAAAGCGTGGCAATTCTCCTACCAAGGTTTCTTTTAAGCTTATCCAGCTACGAAACTATTTATGCGCCAATATCATCTTACGATGATATTTGCGCATAAATTGGGTTTGATCGATTGGATGAAAGACTTAGTTCAATTTAGTTTCACTGCGTCAAGGTAGTGATGCTTTAGTCCGACACTGAAAGTAACTGTAGGTAGCTGTAGGTTGCCATGTAGTTGCGGCATAAGAATATACCATCCTTTTTTCCCGTGGGTGTCTTAAGAGGCAACTAAGGGAAAAACCTTGGAAATCCTTGGAACCATCAAACATACCATACCAAATTTCAACCGATAACGGGCAGCGACAAGCAGTAACCAAGTTGCTAAATGTTTTGTACTACGTTAAATCCGCTTGCCAGGCGTGGCGATAATCCCAAACTCTCCAGTACGGGAGAGGCCTACGTCCTGCAGTGGACTTTTATGGACCGTTATGATGATTGTATCATCAACTGTAGGTAACGTATCTGCCGCAGATCTACGAGATGATGCTGGTCCGCCACGGCTTCATGATCGTGGGCCCGCCGATGGGCGGCAAGACGCAGGCCTACCAGACGCTGGCGGAGGCGCTGCGCGCGCTGCAGCTGCTGAAGCCGCCGCCGCGCCACAAGGAGTTCGGCGCGATCTACCGCATCATCAATCCGAAGGCCATTACCATGGGCCAGCTGTATGGCTGCTTCGATCCTGCCTCTCATGAATGGTAATTGATTTACTACATACGTATATACTTACATTACATACATTGGTCTTATCCCAAAGTAAGTAGCCAAAACACTCCGAAAACATAACGAACTCAAAGAAAACTACCTTTTCTCGGGAATCAAACCCGGGAGCTTAGAGCTGACGACGCCATGAAAACAGATGTGTGTGAAAATCGTCCATGGATTTTTTTACTGCAAACATTACTGAACATATTTTGCAATGTTACGCCCTCTCTATCTATAAAGCATTTTATCTGGTGCTTTTAAAACGTTGCCTGTAACCATTCTAAATATTATTCCATTTTAGATTAGGTTGACCAAAAAAGACTCTTCGCCGTTAGTGGAAGCTCCGATTCCAAAACACAACTGCTTTCTTTCTTTCTTTAGTTATTTACTTTGGGATCGAAGCAATTTCTGTGATGCTGTCACTGTAGATATACTAATACCTATGCAATTTTATTGATTTTTAAAGCATATTTATGCTGAACTTTTATGTTATTAAATTAAAGAGAAAAAAGTTAAAATTTCAACTGAACTTCAATCCCGCCCGTGTCAGTTGAAATTTTAACTTTTTTTTTCTCTTTAATTTACTAATACTTGTGTTCATTTATTTAATGATTATTACTCTTTTTAGCCTATCAAAAGTCCAATGCTGCACATAGGCCTCCCCTGAAGAATTCCACAAAGAATATATATAAATATAGATACATATTCATAAATATTTATAATTTGACGTACTTTCTGAATACTGGGGAATTGGGGTTTAATAAGGAAGTCCTTTCGACGCATCGTTGGCCGAAGACTATTTAAGAAAAAGTGACGGGCTGTGATTGATGACCGCAGAGCTGTTGTTGCAATGTAGTGCAATACATAAATCGCCAGGTCGGACGGGGTGCTGGCGATAGCGTTCCGCGAGTACGCGATGTCGCCGACCCGCGACCGCAAGTGGATCCTGTTCGACGGGCCCGTGGACGCGGTGTGGATAGAGAACATGAACACAGTGCTCGACGACAACAAGAAGCTCTGCCTCATGAGCGGCGAGATCATACAGGTGAGCACCGCAGGGCTTTTCTACTGTTTATAATTAAAAAAAATATATGTCTAGACAATTAGGTCCTTTCGACCCACCTTCCACCGAAGAAATTTTCGGGACAACGTGAGAGGTGGTGAGACTGTCGCCGTTTTAATGTCCAGGTCAATAATGTTCATCGTACATAAGTTATGTCAAACCCCATTGGTACAAGCGTGCCACCTGGGGATCGAACTCGGGTCTCTTGACTCGAATTCCGATCCAACCACAAGGCTATCATGACTGATTGTATGTGAGGTGTCATTGCATCGTGACTCACTCGGCTTTTATACAGTTTGTAAGAAATAAATACATCACACAATACACAATACAAGCGCTTAAGCTTTGCTTAGGCATCAAAGAAACGTATGTGATCTTGTTTTTATCTCTGTATTATACATACTGAATAAAATAAATTAATAAATATCTTCACGCAATTCCCAATACAGGGGTAGACAGAGGTCAAGTCTAGACAATTAAGTCCCTTTGACCCACCTTCCACCGAAGATATTTTTGGGGCAACGTGACAGGTGGTGAGCCCGTCGCCGTCTTTATGTCCAAGCCAACGATGAAATTCGTACATAAGTTTTTGAAAAACTCATTGGTACTGCCACCTGGGGATCAAACTCGGGTCTCTCGACTCGAAATTCCGGCCACCCAACCACTCGGCTATCGTGACTATTACGTTACTATCTGTATTTATATTCACGCATAATCACTAAAGGGGTAGCCAGAGAGGACAAACAACCAAGGGTCATCATGACATACCTCTTTCGCTTCTATCAAATTGACAACATTATTATTTCTTCAATGCAGGTTTTGTTCCGACAACAAACGCCAAGGAACGAACTGGTGCTCACCTGTAGGCTACGATAAAGTTATTTTTTTTTATTTGTTTGCAGATGACCAATAAGATGAATCTGATCTTCGAGCCGGCGGATCTAGAGTTCGCTTCCCCGGCCACGGTGTCGCGATGCGGGATGATCTACATGGAGCCCGAGCAACTCGGTAAGTGTACTGAATTGAGACAGCTGCCTCGGTGGTCTACTTGCAACGCCCATAGCATAATGGCTTAGGGTGCGGACTGCAGAACATGCGTCTCGGATTCGAACCCGCAATTCGGCTTATTCGTAAACCACTCCAGACACAAGCACTGCAGCTTAGTTGGAATCAAATAATTTTATCATCGAAATAAGTAACATACGCCCTTTTTTAATCTGCCATCATTTAGTGAAGAGGTTCCTTTAAAGGAGGACGGAAGAATGGTGTTGTTGCGAAATTGTATACAAGACAGTAAAATTTGTCAACTAAACGGATTTGGGATTTGGAAATCCTTGCACTCCACTTATTAAGGCGTCTACAAAGGTCTAAACATATTGTAATAAATTCTAAAACATAAATTAATAACAACATGTATTAGCATTAGCAAACATTGTTGGTTTGCACCAAGCGACGTCAACAGTGTTGACAATGATTTTGGCACCTTAAGTTTATTTGGTTTATGGCAAATGCAGGTGTGACACTTTGTATGAAACTGTATTGCGTAGTCCGCTGTAGGTAAAAATTAGGATGGAGTGTCATCCCCAATATTTGGCAGAGCGAAGCCTGGAAATCTGTCTTTAATTTTTTTTTCTATTTAACTATTTAACCTCTGCCTGTGTTAAACAATTATCTGATTTAAACTAGTTACTCGTTTTTACTTTAATGCGTCCTGTATCTGTCGAACAAAACCTATATTAATACGAGCGGAGTCACGGGCGAAAGCTAGTAACTGTTCATTTAACAGGCTGGCGCGCATTCCTGACATCCTACAACACGCACTTGAGCAAGAAACTGATCCCGGAACAGTTCGATCTAATCCAGGAGCTGATCGACTGGCTCGTGCCGCCCATTTTCGACTTCCTGGAGCAGCGCTGTCAGCAGTTTGTGAAAGTCGGCGAGATTCATCAGTTTTATGTACGTTCAGACTTGGTTTATTCTTACACTCCTGAAAAAGGTGATACATAGATAGAGACTGCATCACATACTCTACTACATCAAATACTCTGATCTCAAAATATGTAGTAAATAAGCTGAAGCACTTGTAGAAACAACGAAGGTACCACAAATTCCCGGGTACGAGACAGTGGAGGAAAAGTAGTTTTCTATATTGATCCGATCAAAAATCGAACCCGGAATCAGATCTAACGACACCATGAAAAATGGTGAGCGTCGAGGAAACTAAGGGAAAAGTTTTGAAAGTACTATCGGCTACTGACACCCGCCATCTGTCATCATTATCTCAAAAAACAAGGGTCCAAAATTCAGGATTCAGGAGACTGGTGACGGGCAGCAGCGTATGAGGTATATCAGCGTATGTCAATCAATACAAGAGAAATTATTAAAAAATGGCAATGGCTCCCAAAACAAATCACACCACTGATGTGTGGCAAGCGGCGATTAACGATAATTCTCCTATGTAAGGATGTACAGAAATGTTTTTTTTTTTTAAGGAAAAGGAAGGCAAACCAGCAGGTGGCTCACGTGATGGTAAGTGATTACCGCCGCCCATGAACATCCGCAATACCAGAGCCATAGCAGATGCGTTGCCGGAGTTTGAGAAAGGTGTGGGCCTCCGGTTACCTGCACTCACCAGACGAAACGCAGAAGTTTGTTAGACTACTACTTGACGCCGGTATTCTGTGAGGTCGTGGTACTTCCCCGGTCGAGCCGGCCCATTCATGCAACAACAAAAGCTGGTGTGTGGCTCTGCCACCGTAAAAATATCCTACTACTGTAATGATTTTAATGTGAGATATGGCGTGCAGTCGTTCACGCGTCTGTTCACGTGCCTGCTGGAGGGCGAGGCGCAGTTCAGCACGGTGTGGCTGCAGTGCACCTTCGTGTTCGCGCTGCTGTGGGGGCTCGCCGCCACCCTCAACGGTCAGCACACACCATCCATCCGATGCCATCACCATCCCCACGTCAATACACGTCCACATCCCGACAGCCGAGAAGTTGGGTGATTGCAATTCAAAATGGGAGATTCGAATTCGTCCGAATGAGGAAGATTCTTACCGATGAGTTTCCGATACTTATATACAAAAAGTGATATTATGTAATGAACGGATGATGTTTTTAGACCACTGTATTGGCTATTTGGTCTTGTATGTTTGAGTTTAAGCTTGAGCAACCAAACTGTGAGTCAGTCTATCTTAGTCGAGTGTGACTTAGTCCTAGTCTCCTTCGCATGGCTTGTGACCAATGACCATTTAATGTAAGTTGCCGTTGTGCCGAGTGGTAGACAGAGGTAATGGCAATTTAGTCCTTTCAACCCTACTTTCAGCGAAAATTTCATTTTCATTGTTTAGCCTATCGTCATCTTTATGTCCAAACTAATGATATAAATTGTACATAAGTTTGAAAAACCCATTGGTACAAGCCTACCTTGGGTTCAAACTCGGATCGCTTGATTCACACTCAAACATTCGGCTATCATGACTCACGTGAAGTAATGTATCATCTTTTTAAATACAGCATAATAATTTCGACATTGGTTGCTATTTACTGGCAGGCGAAAGCCGTAAAATAATTTCGACATTGGTTGCTATTTACTGGCAGGCGAAAGCCGTAAAATCTTCGACACGTTCCTCCGCAAACTGCTGGAAGGTAGTAACGCGGCGTACCCGAAGCCGAAGTCCTTCAAGCTGTCCAAGAACCAGCTGTTCGGAGACAAGGACACAGTGTTCGATTATGTATACGATAAGCGCAACAACGGCTCCTGGATACCTTGGGTAGATTTGGAAAAGGAAGTGCCTTTACCGCCTAACGCTAAAGTGAGTAAAGAATATATGTATTAGATTGTGTTTGACGGTTTTTCGGGCTTTTCCACCTCTGAGGTCCCGGTTTCGTTTTCTGGACGGATCATTGTAGAAAAGCGCTAATTCTACATTGTCTCGGGTTTGGGTGTTTGTGGTAGGTTTGTTATTTCAGATTAGAGAACTAATGTGGTTTAGAAAATTCATCTTGCATCAGAACAAAGTGATGGCAACCAAAACAACTTGCTCCTAAGACGCTCTTGCCAGTTTTGCTAAATTTTGTACCAGTATTTTTTGAGATAATTAACTCGCCATCTTTCAGTAGCCTTTGGCATTTTTGAGGCTTTTCTCTTAGTCGCCTCTGACGACACCCATGATAAAAAGAGAGTGATATATTCTTTACGCCGACACCACTCGCCAACATTGATATTAACGCGATATTGTTTCTTTGTCTGGAGATGAAAAATAAATTATCTAGATCTGTAAAGCTACGCCATCGGGTCGCATAAAGACTTTAGGTTTCATTTAAATTAGTAGAAAATATATCCCCTTACAGAGAGAATTCAATTGCTGTTAGGGTTCCGTATGAAAGGTACGAAACGTACGGAACCCTCATCAAGCGAGTTCAAATCGCACTTGTTATGTTTAAAAAAAAAACATTAAAGCCCACCCGTCGCATATATTCCCATCATACTCTTAACATTTCATATTTCCATAATCAGGTGAACGAACTGATTATCCTCACTAACGAGAACGCCTACCTGCGTTACTTCGTTACGAAGATGGTGAAGTCCCAGATACCCATACTGCTGGTGGGTCCCACCGGCACGGGGAAATCCTCCTTGGTGCTAGACTTTCTGCTTTCACTGCCCAAGGACAAATACATTACGAATACAATCAACTTCTCCGCGAGGACGACTGCTAATCAAGTATGATTGTCTTTTTAAACACGCAGATTTTTATTTTCTCGATAGTCTAGTGGTTGGGTGATACGAATTTGTATCAAGAGATATGAAAGGCATATGAAAGGAGTAGACAGAGTTCTAGACTATTTATTATTTTTGAGTCCTTCTCACTGCAACTTATTTGGAATAACGTAAAGAAATAATAGGTGCTGAACCTATCGCCATCTCATTTTCACTCAAATATTTTCCTCAGCCGGGTCGAATTCAAATCCTTTAGTTTCGAAGGTGCGATCACTACTAATTAGGCTATCGGGTCGTAAATTAAAATAATAAAAAAAATATTTAACAACATTTAACATAAATAATAAACCGCGATAAATTTACAGACGCAAGACATCATTATGTCCAAAGTGGACCGAAGACGCAAGGGTGTTTTCGGCCCGTCAATGGGCAAAAAGGTAAGTAAGTCGACACAAATACACTTACATATTACACACCTCATGGTATCGGCTGTCGCCAGTGATTATTTCAAAGAGTTAAGGAAATGACGTAAGGAACTTCATGAAGAGAGCTTATTCCTTCCATAAAGGCTCCAGCTACTAACCGTATTTTGCCCTTGCGGGGGCAGATATGAGTGATGTCGGGCTCGCACCGACTAAAACCTCCGTCATCGCATGTTGCAGGGCTATGGGAACGCTTCCGCACGCATCGCGCATGGAGAGTATACGTTCTTTCTTCGGGATAGAATGGATCTCTCCCTCTCTTTCCTGGCACGATGCGTACGGACGCGACTACTTTCTTGGCCTTCGAGGCCACGTGGGCAACGAACCCCCACGAGTCGTCAGTCTGGAAGTTTTTAAACTCACACGAGTAATAAAATAAATAATAAATAAATATCTTCACGCAATTCCCAAAACTGTGGTTGACATAGGTCTAGTCTAGACAATGAACTCGGGTCTCTTGACCCAAAATTCCGACGATCCAAACACTTTTATCTTTCTATCGTGACTTTTTTTTGCACGAGTAATATCTGCAGGATTTTATTTCATACTCTGTTCATCCTCTGAATCCTGATTTGAAGTATGTGAAATATTCTTTTTTATTTAGTGCGTCTTATTCGTGGACGACCTCAGTATGCCACAAAAAGAGCAGTGGGGCGCCCAGCCGCCGCTAGAGCTCCTGCGGCAATGGATCGACCACGGGCACTGGTACGACCTCAAGGAGAAAGCTCGCCAGGAGGTGGTCGATGTGGTGAGTGTGCGAGACGCAACATAGTATTACGTGGTAGGGACAAGCGGCACGTCGGCTATAACATTAAGGTTTCGGAATACCAATGTATAAGGTCTCGGGTTTACGGATCTTGTAGGCGTCAACAACCATCTTCAATTTTCCAATAAAAATTCTGTCATCATTTCCTTTGTATATCAGATCGCCTAAGTCTTATTTTTCATTATTATTACCAATTTTTCTTATTTTTTTCGGGGCTGGGTGTTTGGAGTACCTTCGTTGTTTCTGATATCATAATACGTACGTGAATATCAATTCCGTACGCGTTCTTAAGAGGCCTCCACGGGTTGCATATGCACCACTTAGGGGTGTATATCATGTTATAATTAAAAAAATGTGTTATAATAATTGTGCACTTGCAATGCATCTTCGATCTTTTTGTAATAATGTTTCCTAGCGTACGACGTCTTCATAAGTTGATATTTTACAGCTATTCGTATCGGCGATGCTGCCGCCAGGCGGTGGCTCTAACGTGATATCCTCGCGGCTGACGCGCCACATGCTGCTGGTGACCCTGGACTCCTTCGAAGACAACACACTGAACAAGATTTTCTGCACCATCATGGACTGGCATTTCAGCAAAGGTTTCACCGACGCGCTGGTCCGTCAGAGTAAGGTCAGTGCTGCTACACGTGTCAATATTATCACTTTCACTGGACTGCGGTGAAATACGAGTTTATATATCTAACGTAGCTAGATTACGTAGCATAGGCTAATTGAACCTATGAAAACGTCAGTAACCTATGAAGATCTGTGAAGTTGTTTGACATTTAAAATACATTCGTTTCCATGAACCTTTTTTCGTTTTTTCAAAACTCACGTACGGTTTATATCGTAGGCGACAGGCTCACCGCTCGCGTTGTTCCAAAAAATATCTTCAGTGGAAGGTGACCCACAATCATTTCAATGTTAAAATGTTATGCTTTGGATGGTGAGTTTTGAGGTTCTATAACAGAGCTCCCACAGCCACATTCTAGCTGTAGATCAGCTTCATCGTAATAATATTGCATTGTTATGAGCACTGAAATCTTAGCTCTCCAGTAGATGAATTAATTTAAATTATAGACGATTTGATAAAAAAGTGTCGATAGGAGAGTGTTTGGGTGATCGGAATTCGAGTCAAAATACCCCAGTTCAATTCCCAGGAGTAAGGCTTGTACCAATGAGTTTTTCAAAACTCATGTATGATTTTTACCGTAGGTATGAATATAGAGACAGGGATAAATCAACACCTGTAACGTCAGAAAAAATAATATCCGATGAAATGTGGGGCGAAAGGACTAAATTGTATAGATCTCTAGCTACCTCTGTATTGGGAAATGAGTGATGAATCTTCTTTGCTGTGATCTCATTTAAAAATCCTCCACTTTTATGGCGGATTTGTGTTACTACATAACTAATTAACTCCAAATCTAAAGAAAGAACGCGTAATGTAAATATCCTGATCGCACCGTCGCGTCGTGCGGCAGGCGGTGGTGGCGGCCACCATGGAGGTGTACAAGGCGGTGACGCTGCAGTTCCTGCCCACTCCCAGCAAGTGCCACTATCTATTCAACCTGCGCGACTTTGCGCGCGTCATCCGCGGCGTACTGCTGGTGCCTCACACGCATCTCAAGGAGCTGCCCAAGCTCGTGCTGCTCTGGATACACGAGACCTATCGGGTCTTCTACGACCGACTCACCGACGAAACAGACAGGTCTCGCAACTTACCGTTTCTTATATTAATGAGAAATTTTAAAATCAACAGGCACCGGGAATTGAACCCGCGATCACTGCTGTACCGTGGCGACGAGACACAGTTCCATACACATCAGTTGAACAAGATTTCAAGTGATGGGTGTGGGAAACGGAGGCTCGTCCTTTTAGGGAAGTTGGTCACCTGCATGAAATTATGCTAATTACCAATTTAGTGTCCATAAATATGTATTTTCCAAAACTTTTAATTTCTCATTAATTTAATAACAAAAATTTCGCAACGGCTTTTATGCTTTAAAAATCAATAAAAATGCATCAAACAAAATAGTAACGATAGCGGAGTGGTAGGATGATCAGGATTAAAATTAGCAATCCCGAATTCGACCCTCTCCCTTTCTTTCCGTGGATGTTGTAAGAGGCGACTAAGGGAAACAACCATGAATATCGTTATGCCAAGCGATAGATGGCGGGATAACCATCTGTAAAAATAACAGACCAAAATTATCAGACCGAAGATGGACAGCAGTGTCTGAGGTCTTTCCAGCCAATCCGCTTGCCAAGCGTGGCTATTAAGTCGCTACTAAGTCCGGCAACGCATCTGCTAAGCCTCTGGTATTGCGGGTGTTCATGGGCGGCGGTAATCACTTACCATCACGTGAGCCACCTGCTCGTTTGCCTCCCTTTTCTATAAAAAAAAATACTCAAATTTCAATGCGCTCTTGGCAACAATCTCGTGACTCTCTCTCTCTCTCTCTCTTCCACCTCCTTTTGCTCGTGAAACGTGCAATGTACTGTTTGCTCCCCTGCCCCCGTCCAGGACGCGCCTGTTCGAGATAGTGTACAAAGCGGTGTACGGCAACTACCGCGTGCACATGGACCAGGTGCTGACGGAGATGGGCTACGTGCCCGACGGCGGGAAGTGCTCCGACGGCCACGTCAACAACGTCTTCTTCGGGAACTACATGGAACCGGACGCGGACCCCAAGGTTTACGATCAGGTATTGGGATTTCAGTGGAACCGGATGATTTATTCTATTTATTAATTATGAATATATTTTTTATTATTTTGTGAAGAGTTTGTGTTATGATTTTTTGCAATTTTCTGTTGATTCTTTTTTTTATGATTTTTTTTTATTTTGCTCTTTACGGTACAATATACAATACCGTACTATACAATATAGACGGCGTCGGGCTCACTACCTGTCACGTTGTTCGGAAAATATCTTCGGTGGAAGGTGGGTCGTAGGGTCTTAATTGTTTAGACTAGACCTTTGTCTATAAAAATTTCCAATACATCCAATATTGGAAATTCCGTAAAGATATTAATTTTTTTATGTATATGTTTTTTTATAGAAAAGCCCGGCAAACGAGCAGGCGGCTCACGTGATGGTAAGTGATTACCGCCGCCCATGAACACCCGCAATACTAGAGGCATAGCAGATGCGTTGACGGCCTTAGAATGCCCCCCCTCCCAAAAATTGGTGGAGGGGGGTGCGTGAGTCTCCGGTTACGCAGGTAACCGGAGACCCACCCAGACCAGAGAGTCTGCACTGGTGAGTGCAGACTCACCAAACGAAACGCAGAAGTTTGTTAGACTTCTACTTCACGCCGGTATTCTGAGAGGTCGTGGTACTTCCCCGGTCGAGCCGGCCCATTCATGCAACAACAAAAGCTAATGCGTGGCTCTACCGATGTACTTCTTTTCTTTCACCTGCGCCCGTATAACAGCACTTTGTTGTTAATAAATAGCTCAACAGAAAATCAGCCCTACGGTATTTCCATAGCATACTATGCTGAGTAGAGTCTATTTCGACTTGACAATATAGCGCCATTTAAAGCCTCTTTGCTTATATTCTTATGTTCTGTATTGTGTATGTCGAATAAAGATTCTCGATGTCTCTTACATATCTCTTTTACAGTTTTTTTAGAAATACTAAAAGTAAATAAAAATATCTTCACTATATTTCCAAATTGTGATAGACAGAAGTCTGAACAAATAAGTCCTTCGACCCTCCTTTCATCGGAGACATTTCTTGGGACAACGCGACAAGTGGTGAGCATATCGAAGTCTGTATGTCCAAGCCAACTATATAAATCGTACATAAGTTATGAAAAGTCACGATAGCCGATTGTTGGGTGGTCGGAATTTCGAGTCGAGATACCCGAGTTCGATCCCCAGGTGGCAGTACCAATGAGTTTTTCAAAAACTTATGTACGAATTTCATCGTTGGCTTGGACATAAAGGCGGCGACGGGCTCACCACCTGTCACGTTGTCCCGAAAATATCTTCGGTGGAAGGTGGGTCAAAGGGACTTAAGTGTCTAGACTTGACCTCTGTCTACCCCTGTATTGGGAATTGCGTGAAGATATTTATTTATTTAAGTTATGAAAAAAGAATTGGTAGGAGCCTACCACTTATGTCTATCACCTGTGTTGTCAATTTCGCTCGCCCAACCACTCGGCTATAGTGACATAAATAAAGTTTTAATGTACTTCTATTTAAAAACATCACCATACCAATAGGTTTTTTTTTAATTTATGTACGATTTATATCGTTGGCTTGGTTATAAAGATGGCGACTGGATCAATACCTGTCACTTTCTCCCGAAAATATCTTCGGTGGAAGGTGGGTGAAAGGGAATTAATTGTCTAGACTATACCCCTGTCTACCCCTGTATTAGGAATGTCGTGAAGATATTTATTTTTTTATTAGTAAGATTCACATATTTTAACAGCAAGATTTACATATTTTCATAGTAAGATAAACGCATTAGGTGATGGACTTGGACGACATGGCAGTGAAGATGGAGTACTACCTGGACGAGTACAACGTGGTGTCGTCGTCGCCCATGTCGCTGGTGATGTTCCGCTACGCCTTGGACCACATCTCGCGCTGCACCAGAGTGCTGCTGCAGGACAACGGTGAAATAATTAAATTGCATTTTAAGCCCATTTCAAATACACGCGCATGAAGATGAAAGCATGTTGTCGTATCGTAAAGAGCATTTTTTTACTAAAATCCAATTTCTCCTGATTATTAAGAAAAGGAGTGTGCTGTACCAATGAAATGACGAGATGATGGTAGTCATATTATAAAGGATTGTCATGATTAAAGAGAGAGATGAAGAGAGAGATGATAAGGAAAAATAAAGGGAATAAAAGTAAAAATATTGGAAATGGCTGAAAAATCTTTTTGTATCAACTTTATGTTTTAAAGTTGCAAAAGTTACACAAAAAAATTTCTTGTTTCGGTAGTGCGTTCGTACATCCCGAGCCAGCATTATTAAACCATATTCAATAGTTTTAATATATCTACACTTTTCTTACCGCCGTGTGATATATGCGTAAGAATACACGGGGGTATATTCCCTTTCTTCCCGTGGGTGTCTTGAGAGGCGATTAAGGGCCTTGCAAATACAATCGGCTACCAATGGCGGGATAACCGTCACGAAAAATACCAGAGAAGCTGTTTACTGAACCTACTAATACTTTCATAGGCAACCTCTTGCTTGTCGGAGTTGGCGGGAGTGGGAGAAGCAGCGCCGTTAAGCTTGCCGCCAGCATTTTAGAAATGAACGTCGTACAGGTATTTAATTTCCGAATAGCCTGGTTATTTCTTGTACATTGAATATCGTGATATCATCATTATTTGTTTAAAACCGAGATGCAAAAAAAACAGAAGAATGAAGAAAAAGACCTCGCGACCCCCGCGATACTATTTATAACGTCTCTCTATTCTCTGGGCCACCGTGTCTTACAAACGTTGATTGAAAATTAAAATCTCTCTTATGTAAGCTGTTGGCGACATCTGTAGGATCGTATCAACATCCCTCTCAGTGGACTGTTGTAAGTTTAACATAAGTACCTAAGTCTGTTCTCACAAGTATCTGTGGTTACAGCATAAGAATATTCCATCCCTTTTTGCATCTGACTGTCGTAGGTGAAAAACTAAGAGAAAAACGGAAAAACTATAATGGGCTACCAACATATGACAAAAAATACGAGATCAAAATATTGCAGACCGGTGAAGGGCAGCGGCATACACGGTGCAAGTCCACTGCAGGACATAGGCCTCTCCCATAGGGAGGGTTTTACATAATCGCCACGCTCGGCAAGCGAATTGGCGATCGAAGTACTAGACACCTCGCACCTCAAACTCTGCTGCCATTTTCGGTCTAAATATTTTGGTCTGATATTTTTAGCGATGATTATTCCGTCATCTATCGGTTTCCATAACGTTATTCAAGGCTGTTTCCCTTAGTCGCCTCTTACGACATCCACGGGAAGAACGGGAGTGGTAATAGTCTTACGCCGTTGCCTCACGGGTGACTTTATCATACACTTATGTAATACACATACATTTAATACACATACATATAACAAATGCTCCTTCTCATTTCCAGATTGAGATATCACGGGTGTACGGTCAGAACGAGTGGCGCGATGACATCCGGAAGATGCTCATGAAAGCTGGCATCATCGGGAAACCACTGGTGTTCCTCTTTGCAGATAACCAGGTATGCATTGCATTCGCATTCCACCACAGTGCGTTTTTCGCGGAATTTTCTGCCACGCTCTTGCACATTATGGAATTGCATGTTATAATCATTCATTGTTACGGATACATATATAGATAGGGACAACATCACATACATTGCACCGATCCCAACGTAAGATGCTAAAGCACTTGTGGTATGGGAATCGGAAACAACGAAGGCACCACTAACACCTAGACCCGAGAACATGTAGAAAAGGACTACTTTCTACATTGACCCGACCGGGAATCGAATCCGGTACCTCGAGATGGCGACACCTTGAAAACTGGTGTTTACGCCACTCGTCCACGGAGGTCGTCAAATTGTTGCACACTTGCATACAATTCTCTTTATTAATTTATTCTTTAATTGAACCATCCGGTTTCGCCTTACGGCAGCATCAATGCCCTGATGAGAATTCAGCAGATAGCGACAGGCTCACCACCTGTCTGTCATGTTGTCCTTAAAAAATGTCTTTGTGAAAGGTGGGTCAAATGGACATAAGTATCGAGACCTCTGTCTACCCCTTTCTTGGCAATAGCGTGAACATTTTCTTTTACATATTATTTTCAGATAATGTATGAAGGTATGGTGGAGGACATCAACATGTTACTGAACACAGGCGACATCCCCAACCTGTACGGGATGGACGAGAAGGTTGAAATACTGGATAAGATGCAGGCGGCTGTTAGAGAGTCGGTATGATTTTAATTTTGTAAATGTAAAATTTACTCATTATCTATTTTATCACGTGTGTACGGCGTAAGAATATGCTGCATTTTTTTCCCGTTAGTATTGGCAGGGGGCACTATGGGAAAGCCTTTAAAATTTAAACCTTTAAATTGCATTTAACTACCGCGAGATGGTAGGAGTTTAGTGAGAGTGAGAGAGTGGGTTGATATAACTTTGCAACAAATAAAAATATTTCATCTCTTTCTCCCCAATCTATCCGAAGGTTATCCTTACAATATTGTAATTTTTCGATATACAATGTGTCCTGTGTCTTGACCAAAATTCAAAGTACATCTATGCTAATAAAAAAATGTTCGCTCTATTCCCAATATTGGGCTAGATAAAGGTACGCCAATTAAAACCTTTCGACCCACCTTCCAACGAAGACATTCTTTGCGACAAAGTAACAGGTCGTGAATCTGTCGCCGTCTTTATGACAAAACCAACGATATTAATCGTACATATGTTTTGAAAAAACTAATGAGCACGAGCTTACCACCTGGGGATCGAAATCGGATCTCTTGACTCGAATTCCGATCACCTAACCAGTCGACTATCGTGACTTTCTCTATCTGCTATCGGTTCTTAGTAACTAACGCATTTCATATTAAAGCTTATAAATTTCTAGGGCAGAAAGATGGAGACAACGCCCTGGCAATGTTCGGTTTCTACGTGGAGCGCGTTAAAGCAAACCTGCGCATCGTGATGGCCATGTCTCCCATTGGGGACTCGTTCAGGAACCGCCTTAGGATGTTCCCTTCGTTGATCAACTGTTGCACGATAGATTGGTAAATTACGATACACTTATTTTTAAACTATTGTAAAATATAAATAGATAAATATCTTCACGTAGTTCCCAATACAGGGGCAGACAGAGGTCAGAGGTTTAATTTAGATAATTAAATCCTTTCGACCCACCTTCCAACGAAGACATTCTTTGCGACAAAGTAACAGGTCGTGAATCTGTCGCCGTCTTTATGACAAAACCAACGATATTAATCGTACATATGTTTTGAAAAAACTAATGAGCACGAGCTTACCACCTGGGGATCGAAATCGGATCTCTTGACTCGAATTCCGATCACCTAACCAGTCGACTATCGTGACTTTCTCTATCTGCTATCGGTTCTTAGTAACTAACGCATTTCATATTAAAGCTTATAAATTTCTAGGGCAGAAAGATGGAGACAACGCCCTGGCAATGTTCGGTTTCTACGTGGAGCGCGTTAAAGCAAACCTGCGCATCGTGATGGCCATGTCTCCCATTGGGGACTCGTTCAGGAACCGCCTTAGGATGTTCCTTCGTTGATCAACTGTTGCACGATAGATTGGTAAATTACGATACACTTATTTTTAAACTATTGTCATGATTATAGAGAAAGATGAAGAGAGAGATGACAAGGAAAAATAAAAGGGAATAAAAGTAAAAATATTGGAAATGGCTGAAAAATCTTTTTGTATCAACTTTATGTTTTAAAGTTGCAAAAGTTACACAAAAAAATTTCTTGTTTCGGTAGTGCGTTCGTACATCCCGAGCCAGCATTATTAAACCATATTCAATAGTTTTAATATATCTACACTTTTCTTACCGCCGTGTGATATATGCGTAAGAATACACGAAATTTATATTCGCGCGCCTCTTCCGTGGGTGTCTTGAGAGGCGATTAAGGGCCTTGCAAATACAATCGGCTACCAATGGCGGGATAACCGTCACGAAAAATACCAGAGAAACTGTTTACTGAACCTACTAATACTTTCATAGGCAACCTCTTGCTTGTCGGAGTTGGCGGGAGTGGGAGAAGCAGCGCCGTTAAGCTTGCCGCCAGCATTTTAGAAATGAACGTCGTACAGGTATTTAATTTCCGAATAGCCTGGTTATTTCTTGTACATTGAATATCGTGATATCATCATTATTTGTTTAAAACCGAGATGCAAAAAAAACAGAAGAATGAAGAAAAAGACCTCGCGACCCCGCGATACTATTTATAACGTCTCTCTATTCTCTGGGCCACCGTGTCTTACAAACGTTGATTGAAAATTAAAATCTCTCTTATGTAAGCTGTTGGCGACATCTGTAGGATCGTATCAACATCCCTCTCAGTGGACTGTTGTAAGTTTAACATAAGTACCTAAGTCTGTTCTCACAAGTATCTGTGGTTACAGCATAAGAATATTCCATCCCTTTTTGCATCTGACTGTCGTAGGTGAAAAACTAAGAAAAACGGAAAAACTATAATGGGCTACCAACATATGACAAAAAATACGAGATCAAAATATTGCAGACCGGTGAAGGGCAGCGGCATACACGGTGCAAGTCCACTGCAGGACATAGGCCTCTCCCATAGGGAGGGTTTGCCATAATCGCCACGCTCGGCAAGCGAATTGGCGATCGAAGTACTAGACACCTCGCACCTCAAACTCTGCTGCCATTTTCGGTCTAAATATTTTGGTCTGATATTTTTAGCGATGATTATTCCGTCATCTATCGGTTTCCATAACGTTATTCAAGGCTGTTTCCCTTAGTCGCCTCTTACGACATCGACGGGAAGAACGGGAGTGGTAATAGTCTTACGCCGTTGCCTCACGGGTGACTTTATCATACACTTATGTAATACACATACATTTAATACACATACATATAACAAATGCTCCTTCTCATTTCCAGATTGAGATATCACGGGTGTACGGTCAGAACGAGTGGCGCGATGACATCCGGAAGATGCTCATGAAAGCTGGCATCATCGGGAAACCACTGGTGTTCCTCTTTGCAGATAACCAGGTATGCATTGCATTCGCATTCCACCACAGTGCGTTTTTCGCGGAATTTTCTGCCACGCTCTTGCACATTATGGAATTGCATGTTATAATCATTCATTGTTACGGATACATATATAGATAGGGACCACATCGCATACATCGATCCCAACGTAAGATGCTAAAGCACTTGTGGTATGGGAATCGGAAACAACGAAGGCACCACTAACACCTAGACCCGAGAACATGTAGAAAGGACTACTTTCTACATTGACCTGACCGGGAATCGAACCCGGGACCTCGAGATGGCGACACCTTGAAAACTGGCGTCTACGCCACTCGTCCACGGAGGTCGTCAAATTGTTGCACACTTGCATACAATTCTCTTTATTAATTTATTCTTTAATTGAACCATCCGGTTTCGCCTTACGGCAGCATCAATGCCCTGATGAGAATTCAGCAGATAGCGACAGGCTCACCACCTGTCTGTCATGTTGTCCTTAAAAAATGTCTTTGTGAAAGGTGGGTCAAATGGACATAAGTATCGAGACCTCTGTCTACCCCTTTCTTGGCAATAGCGTGAACATTTTCTTTTACATATTATTTTCAGATAATGTATGAAGGTATGGTGGAGGACATCAACATGTTACTGAACACAGGCGACATCCCCAACCTGTACGGGATGGACGAGAAGGTTGAAATACTGGATAAGATGCAGGCGGCTGTTAGAGAGTCGGTATGATTTTTAATTTTATAAGTGTAAAATTTACTCATTATCTATTTTATCACGTGTGTACGGCGTAAGAATATGCTGCATTTTTTTCCCGTTAGTATTGGCAGGGGGCACTATGGGAAAGCCTTTAAAATTTAAACCTTTAAATTGCATTTAACTACCGCGAGATGGTAGGAGTTTAGTGAGAGTGAGAGAGTGGGTTGATATAACTTTGCAACAAATAAAAATATTTCATCTCTTTCTCCCCAATCTATCCGAAGGTTATCCTTACAATATTGTAATTTTTTTCGATATACAATGTGTCCTGTGTCTTGACCAAAATTCAAAGTACATCTATGCTAATAAAAAAATGTTCGCTCTATTCCCAATATTGGGCTAGATAAAGGTACGCCAATTAAAACCTTTCGACCCACCTTCCAACGAAGACATTCTTTGCGACAAAGTAACAGGTCGTGAATCTGTCGCCGTCTTTATGACAAAACCAACGATATTAATCGTACATATGTTTTGAAAAAACTAATGAGCACGAGCTTACCACCTGGGGATCGAAATCGGATCTCTTGACTCGAATTCCGATCACCTAACCAGTCGGCTATCGTGACTTTCTCTATCTGCTATCGGTTCTTAGTAACTAACGCATTTCATATTAAAGCTTATAAATTTCTAGGGCAGAAAGATGGAGACAACGCCCCTGGCAATGTTCGGTTTCTACGTGGAGCGCGTTAAAGCAAACCTGCGCATCGTGATGGCCATGTCTCCCATTGGGGACTCGTTCAGGAACCGCCTTAGGATGTTCCCTTCGTTGATCAACTGTTGCACGATAGATTGGTAAATTACGATACACTTATTTTTAAACTATTGTAAAATATAAATAGATAAATATCTTCACGTAGTTCCCAATACAGGGGCAGACAGAGGTCAGAGGTTTAATTTAGATAATTAAATCCCTTCGACCCACCTTCCACCGAACATATTTTCGGGACAACTTGACAGGTGGTGAGCCCGTCGCCGTAAGTATTGTAAGTTTATAAAAATCAAACGCCGACACAACCCGCGTCCCCCTCCTTGTCTAGCCGCACGCAGTGCGAGGCGGGACGCGAGCGCGAACTCATTCCACTCACCCTGATGAAGGACCTCCGACAGGTCTGAAACTAGTTGATACCTACACCGTATGTTTACACGTGTGTTTAGCCGTTTTTAATTATTTTGATTATCGTATGTTCATTGATCTTTCGTTAATTAATATTTTTACTTCGTTCATTGATAATTTCTTATTGTAAGCCAGTGTTAAGTCACGATAGCCGAGTGGTTTGGTGGTCGGAATTTCGAGTCGAGAGACCCGAGTTCGATCTCCAGGTGGCAGTACCAATGAGTTTTTCAAAAAAAATCTAATACGAATTTCATCGTTGGCTTGGACATAAAGACGGCGACGGGCTCACCACCTGTCACGTTATCCCGAAAATATCTTCGGTGGAAGGTGGGTCAAAGGGACTTAATTTTCTAGACTAGACCTCTGTCTACCCCTGTATTGGGAATTGCGTGAAGGTATTTATATTTTTTATTATTTGTGTCAATTGCAGTTGTAAATAAATATGAAGATTGTGGAAAAAAAAAGAAATTTCATTTCTTTTACTTTCTATTAGGGCTTTACATATAAAATTGGAGTTTGTCGAACTGGTTACTTTAGTTCAAATTATCTGACGTTTGTCAAGGATTTCCAAATTCAAATTTATTTAAAAAAAAAAAAAAGTTAAATAGACTCAGGCGTTACTTTGTCGGAAATCCATTATTACAAGGTTGTTACTAAACAAAATAAGAAATCACAAATGCACCATTCCGCGTGCAAAAACATAAGGCGTATGTTAACTGGTCCGAAGTGAACCTTACAGTACTTTATATGTCAACTGATACGTCATTCCCACAATAAAGACCAATCAAACGATACCACATACTATGCTGTCCTTCGCTCTCCTCGTGGGTAATGGGTTGGAAACTTGTCCATACGTAGACAAGTGAAAGTTATTTTTCTGACTGTTACTGAATATACTGATCAGGTTCAGCGCATGGCCGCCAGAGGCGCTGGAGCGCGTGGCGTCGATGTTCATCAGCCGGATGGAGGACGTGGACGGCGAGCTGCGCGCGGCCTGCGTGCGGCTCTGCCAGCTGCTGCACGTCAGCGTGCTGCGGCTGAGCGGCAGGCCAGTGGCTCCCCTCCCGCCGCACGACTACACCAGGGTTCTCATTGAAGTGACAACCTCTTCCTTCACTCGGTGGCTCCCCTCCCGCCGCACGACTACACCAGGGTTCTCATTGGTGACAACCCTCTTCCTTCACTCGGTGGCTCCCCTCCCGCCGCACGACTACACCAGGGTTCTCATTGAAGTGACAACCTCTTCCTTCACTCGGTGGCTCCCCTCCCGCCGCACGAGTACACCGGGGTTCTCATTGAAGTGACAACCTCTTCCTTCACTCAGTTGCTCCCCTCCCGCCGCACGAGTACACCGGGGTTCTCATTGAGTGACAACCCTCTTCCTTCACTCAGTTGCTCCCCTCCCGCCGCACGACTACACCAGGGTTCTCATTGAAGTGACAACCTCTTCCTTCACTCAGTGGCTCCTCCCGCCGCACGACTACACCAGGGTTCTCATTGGTGACAACCCTCTTCCTTCACTCAGTGGCTCCTCCCGCCGCACGACTACACCGGGGTTCTCATTGAAGTGACAACCTCTTCCTTCACTCAGTTGCTCCCCTCCCGCCGCACGACTACACCAGGGTTCTCATTGAAGTGACAACCTCTTCCTTCACTCAGTTGCTCCCCTCCCGCCGCACGACTACACCAGGGTTCTCATTGGTGACAACCCTCTTCCTTCACTCAGTGGCTCCTCCCGCCGCACGACTACACCGGGGTTCTCATTGGTGACAACCCTCTTCCTTCACTCAGTTGCTCCCCTCCCGCCGCACGACTACACCAGGGTTCTCATTGAAGTGACAACCTCTTCCTTCACTCAGTGGCTCCTCCCGCCGCACGACTACACCAGGGTTCTCATTGAGTGACAACCCTCTTCCTTCACTCAGTGGCTCCTCCCGCCGCACGACTACACCAGGGTTCTCATTGAGTGACAACCCTCTTCCTTCACTCAGTGGCTCCTCCCGCCGCACGACTACACCAGGGTTCTCATTGAAGTGACAACCTCTTCCTTCACTCAGTGGCTCCTCCCGCCGCACGAGTACACCGGGGTTCTCATTGAAGTGACAACCTCTTCCTTCACTCGGTGGCTCCCCTCCCCGCCGCACGACTACACCGGGGTTCTCATTGAAGTGACAACCCTCTTCCGTCACTCAGTTGCTCCCCTCCCGCCGCACGAGTACACCGGGGTTCTCATTGAAGTGACAACCTCTTCCTTCACTCAGTTGCTCCCCTCCCGCCGCACGACTACACCAGGGTTCTCATTGGTGACAACCCTCTTCCTTCACTCAGTTGCTCCCCTCCCGCCGCACGAGTACACCGGGGTTCTCATTGGTGACAACCCTCTTCCTTCACTCAGTGGCTCCTCCCGCCGCACGACTACACCAGGGTTCTCATTGAAGTGACAACCTCTTCCTTCACTCAGTGGCTCCTCCCGCCGCACGACTACACCGGGGTTCTCATTGAAGTGACAACCTCTTCCTTCACTCAGTGGCTCCTCCCGCCGCACGACTACACCGGGGTTCTCATTGAAGTGACAACCTCTTCCTTCACTCAGTGGCTCCTCCCGCCGCACGACTACACCAGGGTTCTCATTGAAGTGACAACCTCTTCCTTCACTCAGTGGCTCCTCCCGCCGCACGACTACACCAGGGTTCTCATTGTAAGCCAGTGTTAAGTCACGATAGCCGAGTGGTTTGGTGGTCGGAATTTCGAGTCGAGAGACCCGAGTTCGATCCCCAGGTGGCAGTACCAATGAGTTTTTCAAAAAAATTTAATACGAATTTCATCGTTGGCTTGGACATAAAGATGGCGACGGGCTCACCACCTGTCACGTTATCCCGAAAAATATCTTCGGTGGAAGGTGGGTCAAAGGGACTTAATTTTCTATTTCCCTGTATTGGGAATTGCGTGAAGGTATTTATATTTTTATTATTTGTGTCAATTACAGTTGTAAATAAATATGAAGATTAGGAAAAAAAAGAAATTTCATTTCTTTTACTTTCTATTAGGGCTTTACATATAAAATTGGAGTTTGTCGAACTGGTTACTTTAGTTCAAATTATCTGACGTTTGTCAAGGAATTCCAAATTCAAATTTATTTAAAATTTAAGCTCATGTATTTGTGTGTTAGCAACACATTTGTAACAGCGTCATTTTTCTTTTCGCGCGACATCATTCAATGGCCAACTTAAAATATCATGTTATTTATGAACGCGAATTCCTCCGTGGTACTAGTGCCATAGAAACGGCTCGCGGTATTAATAATATGTATGAAGTAGCTATTGTAGAAGAGAGCACAGTACGTGTTAAGATAGTTACTGACGACTTCGGTGGACGAGTGGCGTAAATACCGCCCTTTAAGGTCCCGGGTTCGATTCCTGGTCGGGGTAAAAAAAAAACTTTCTACATTTTCTCGGGTCTGGGTGTTTGTGGTGCCTTTGTTATTTCTGAATCTCATACTCCAAGTGCTTAAACATCTTACATTGGGATCGGAGCAATGTATGTGATGTTATCCTTGTCTAAATTTGTATTTAAGTATTTATTTAAAAAAAAAAAAAGTTAAATAGACTCAGGCGTTACTTTGTCGGAAATCCATTATTACAAGGTTGTTACTAAACAAAATAAGAAATCACAAATGCACCATTCCGCGTGCAAAAACATAAGGCGTATGTTAACTGGTCCGAAGTGAACCTTACAGTACTTTATATGTCAACTGATACGTCATTCCCACAATAAAGACCAATCAAACGATACCACATACTATGCTGTCGCTTCGCTCTCCTCGTGGGTAATGGGTTGGAAACTTGTCCATACGTAGACAAGTGAAAGTTATTTTTTTTTTCTGACTGTTACTGAATATACTGATCAGGTTCAGCGCATGGCCGCCAGAGGCGCTGGAGCGCGTGGCGTCGATGTTCATCAGCCGGATGGAGGACGTGGACGGCGAGCTGCGCGCGGCCTGCGTGCGGCTCTGCCAGCTGCTGCACGTCAGCGTGCTGCGGCTGAGCGGCAGGCCAGTGGCTCCCCTCCCCGCCGCACGACTACACCGGGGTTCTCATTGAAGTGACAACCCTCTTCCTTCACTCGGTGGCTCCCCCTCCCCGCCGCACGACTACACCGGGGTTCTCATTGAAGTGACAACCCTCTTCCTTCACTCAGTGGCTCCCCTCCCCGCCGCACGACTACACCGGGGTTCTCATTGAAGTGACAACCCTCTTCCTTCACTCAGTTGCTCCCCCTCCCCGCCGCACGACTACACCGGGGTTCTCATTGAAGTGACAACCCTCTTCCTTCACTCAGTTGCTCCCCCTCCCCGCCGCACGACTACACCGGGGTTCTCATTGAAGTGACAACCCTCTTCCTTCACTCAGTTGCTCCCCCTCCCGCCACTTTGAGTACACCGGGGTTCTCAGTTTAGAAGTGACAACTCTCTTCCTTCACTCAGTGGCTCCCCTCCCCGCCGCACGACTACACCGGGGTTCTCATTGAAGTGACAACCCTCTTCCTTCACTCAGTGGCTCCCCTCCCCGCCGCACGAGTACACCGGGGTTCTCATTTAAGTGACAACCCTCTTCCTTCACTCAGTGGCTCCCCTCCCGCCGCACGACTACACCGGGGTTCTCATTAAGTGACAACCCTCTTCCTTCACTCAGTGGCTCCCCTCCCCGCCGCACGAGTACACCGGGGTTCTCATTGAGTGACAACCCTCTTCCTTCACTCAGTTGCTCCCCTCCCCGCCGCACGAGTACACCAGGGTTCTCAGTTTAGAAGTGACAACTCTTCCTTCACTCAGTTGCTCCCCCTCCCGCCACTTTGAGTACACCGGGGTTCTCAGTTTAGAAGTGACAACTCTCTTCCTTCACTCAGTTGCTCCCCTCCCCGCCGCACGACTACACCGGGGTTCTCATTTAAGTGACAACCCTCTTCCTTCACTCAGTTGCTCCCCCTCCCCGCCGCACGAGTACACCGGGGTTCTCATTGAAGTGACAACCCTCTTCCTTCACTCAGTTGCTCCCCCTCCCCGCCGCACGACTACACCGGGGTTCTCATTGAAGTGACAACCCTCTTCCTTCACTCAGTTGCTCCCCTCCCGCCACTTTGAGTACACCGGGGTTCTCAGTTTAGAAGTGACAACTCTCTTCCTTCACTCAGTTGCTCCCCCTCCCCGCCGCACGACTACACCGGGGTTCTCATTGAAGTGACAACCCTCTTCCTTCACTCAGTTGCTCCCCCTCCCCGCCGCACGACTACACCGGGGTTCTCATTTAAGTGACAACCCTCTTCCTTCACTCAGTGGCTCCCCTCCCCGCCGCACGACTACACCGGGGTTCTCATTGAAGTGACAACCCTCTTCCTTCACTCAGTGGCTCCCCTCCCCGCCGCACGACTACACCGGGGTTCTCATTGAAGTGACAACCCTCTTCCTTCACTCAGTTGCTCCCCCTCCCCGCCGCACGAGTACACCGGGGTTCTCAGTTTAGAAGTGACAACTCTCTTCCTTCACTCAGTTGCTCCCCCCCCCGCCGCACGAGTACAGAGGGGTTCTCAGTTTAGAAGTGACAACTCTCTTCCTTCACTCAGTTGCTCCCCCTCCCCGCCGCACGACTACACCGGGGTTCTCATTTAAGTGACAACCCTCTTCCTTCACTCCAGTTGCTCCCCCTCCCGCCACTTTGAGTACACCGGGGTTCTCAGTTTAAGTGACAACTCTTCCTTCACTCAGTTGCTCCCCCTCCCGCCACTTTGAGTACACCGGGGTTCTCAGTTTAAGTGACAACTCTCTTCCTTCCTCAGTTGCTCCCCCTCCCCGCCGCACGAGTACACCGGGGTTCTCAGTTTAAGTGACAACTCTCTTCCTTCACTCAGTTGCTCCCCCTCCCCGCCGCACGAGTACACCGGGGTTCTCAGTTTAGAAGTGACAACTCTCTTCCTTCACTCAGTTGCTCCCCCTCCCCGCCGTACGAGTACACCGGGTTCTCATTTAAGAAGTGACAACTCTCTTCCTTCACTCAGTTGCTCCCCCCTCCCCGCCGCACGAGTACACCGGGGTTCTCATTTTAGAAGTGACAACCCTCTTCCCTCACTCAAAAAACTTCTTAACTCCCATCATCTAGAAACCTAACGCCATTTCCCAGTTTTTTAAGTTTCATTCTCACCATCTTATTTCTTTATTCATAAAAAAATCCTTTGTATTACGGCTATGCTATCATATAGTAATCTATTTTGAATAGTAGCGGTACACCACCCTCCTTTTCTTCGTTATTTCTTCATCCGCTTCTATAGCAAGGTTGCCTGGAAGAAATTGCATTTTAGTAATATGACCGCCTCTTGTACTACCTATATGTTAATTGTACTTATTTTCATCTTCCTTTGTGGTGTATAATAAAGAATATATAAATAAATAATTAAACCCCATAGACTAGTTGGTAGTGAACCTCATTTCGAAGTTGAGCCTAGGGCAGCGGGTTCGAGTCCCGCTAGAGGCAAATATTCGTGTGATGAATATGAAATTAGAAGTCACGATAGCCGAGTGGTTGGGTGATCGGGATTTCGAGTCGAGAGACCCGAGTTCGATCCCCAAGTAGCAGGCTTGTACCATTGGGTTTTTCAAAAACTTATGTACGAATTATATCGTTGGCTTGGACAAAAAGACGGCGACGGGCTAACCACCTGTCGCGTGGTCCCGAAAATATCTTCGGTGGAAGGTGGGTCGAAGGACCTCTGTCTACCCCTGTATTGGGAATTGCATGAAGATATTTAATATTTATATATTTTTGATGATGAATATGAACGTTTGTTCTCGAGATTTGGACGTTTATATGTATATAAAAATGTTTATCTATAGAAAATTATCCACTTAAGTATTACTGTACTATTACTAGGACACACAGACAGCGATGGGCACACAAACTGTCATGTGCCTTCGAAAAGCTCCGGTGAAAGGTGGGTCATAAGGACTTAAATATCCGAACCTCTGTCTACCCATGAATTGGGAATGGCTTGAAGATATTTTTTCGGGAATACCCGAAAGGTTTTTTTTTTATTTTCTAACGTTGATATTTGTGTGTTTAGGTTCTTCGACGAGCAGCAGAGGAAAGTTTACGTAACACCAACAAGCTACTTGGAGCTGATAAAAGCTTTCCAGAGCTTGTATGCACTGAAGGTGGATCAGATAACTAAATCGAGAATCCGGTACGGATACAATCTAATTTTCTTGCAAAAACTTTTGTTTATATAAAGCGTCTGTAACCTGATGGTTTAATGCTATGTATAAACAAAAGTTTTTAATGATCGTAAGTTCAAATATATAGGTATATATATACATATATATTGGTATATTTAGATATATAGATATATTCGTTGCTTACGGCGAAACATAGGGACGTAGGTTCGGGCCCGCTATTCGTAAATTGTGAACGATTCTAGTATGAAATATTGCCGCTTGGTTTGAGGTGGTTAACAGGAATATTCACGGTATTTGGTATTGCTAGTATTCTTTAAAAAATACTCTGTGTAATGGCTATGCAGTAGACAACGGCTGTATGTTAAACGAGGAATACTTACCAGCCCCTTTCTTCCTGTGTACGTAAGAGACGACGAAGGGTGAAGCTATGAATGCTTTCTTCAAGGCAACCGACAGATGGCGGAAAAACTCTCGCTAAATACCTGATTATAATTTTGTACATCGGTGACGGGCAGCAGTGACTAAAGTGTTAGATGAGTGGTAATACGACTGCGGATCAGCTCGACAAGAGTAAAGATTATGGCAATTGCTTTCAAGACACGTCTATGCTCGGTGGTGGAGTTCTAAAGAGCGCTATGTAATTTTGACGACCTTCGCGGATGAGTGTTGTACCCATCGATTTTAATAGTCTGCTCTGAGGTCCCGGGTTCGTTTCCCGGTTGGATCAATATGAAAAACACTTATTCTACATTGTCTCGCGTGTGAGTGTTTTTGATACCTTCATCGTTTTGGATTCCATAATACGCTTGCATTAGCTACTTTGGCATCGGAGCAAAGTATGTGATGTTGTCCCTTTGTATTCACATACTTACGTGTGTGTTGTGTGCGTGTACTCTGCGTCTGGCACCTGTATTGGTTACAGTAAACAGTGTTAAGTAGTCCAGCGATCGTATCAATTGTCCGCCTCCGTTCTTATATCTAACATGTGTGTGTGTGTGTGTGTGTGTGTGTGTGTGTGCGCGGCAGGTACGAGACGGGGCTGGAGCAGCTGGAGTTCGCGGCGGGGCAGGTGGCGGTGATGCAGCGCAACCTGATCGACCTGCAGCCGCAGCTGGTCGACACCTCGGACCGCACCGAGAAGCTCATGATCAAGATCGAGCAGGACACCGTCGTCGTCGAGAAGCAGAAGGAGGTAGCGTCACGTCGGACGTCATAATCTATGTTTCAGCTCGTTGTACTGGACAGCGTGATAGGTGGTGAGCCTGTCACCATTTTAATGTCCAGGCCAACGGTACAATACACTTACTTAGGTATAAACTTACTACGGCTATCGGGTATTGAAATATATTAATTAGTATTTATTATACCTGATAAAATTTCTCGCGTGCTACATAAGACGGGTTGCTCTCTTTTTTTAGTACACTTTACATTATTCGAAACTTTTAACGCTTATTAAGTTAAAGGAACATAAAAAAATTAAATCATGTACTATCGCGGGCGGATTTAGAACATGGGTTTCACGAAGAGTAAAAACTGTGGATACAGTCTGTTATTTGGTAGGGAAGAAGGTACACGTGCGTTGCCATTCGTCCACGGGGATCGTCAAATTACAGGCAAATGAGACATTCAGTAGTGAGGACAGGTCTGGGTATCTGTGGTGCTTTCAATGTTTCTGAATCACTTGAGTTTTAGCTACTAACTTTGGAATCGGAGTAAGTAAGCAATGTAAGTGATGTTGTCTCTGTCTATGTATGTATTTATTTCATTAAAAAATCGGATCAAAATTCATGCCAAGAGACCCGAGTTCGATCCCCAGGTGGTAGATCCGTGCAAATGTTAAAAACTTTATAATTTATGTCGTTGGCTTGGACATAAAGAAGCCTCGTCGCCTATCACGTGGCCAAAAAAAAAATATGTCTTGGATGAAAGGTGGGTTAAAAGGACTGAAATGCCTATGCCTCCGTCTACCGAGAATGGCGTGAAGATGTTTTTGTTAAAAATGAAGGAAAAGAATCCCCTTTCATGCGGCTTCAAAAGCCGCCACTAGCGCGTGGCGCCACGTGAGACCGCGACGGGGACAGATGGCGACAGATGGCGACAGATGGCGACAGATGGCGACCGTTGTGTCAGATCGTGGGCGCGGACGAGGCGCTGGCCAACGAGGCGGCGGCGGCGGCGCAGGCCATCAAGGACGACTGCGAGTCGGACCTGGCGGAGGCGGTGCCGGCGCTGGCCGCCGCGCTCGCCGCGCTCGACACGCTCAAGCCGGCCGACATCACGCTCGTCAAGTCCATGAAGAACCCGCCCGCCGGCGTCAAGCTCGTCATGGAGGCCGTGTGCGTCATGAAGGGAGTGCGCGGCGACCGCAAGCTGGACGCCGGCGGTACGTACCAGCTCAAAGCACGTGCGCAGACTCGTCAAGCTGTAGAAGTTATCGACTAGCGTCTATAGTCTAATGGCTTAATGTACGGACTGTGAAACACTCCAGACACAAGAATATGTAGTATATAAATATTTATAGTATCTATAACATTGTATTATATTTAATATATGTATTTTGTATATATGTAGCTCGTTTTTCTATCTTCTATCATGAATATATTCTATGAATAATTATATATCATGAATAATTCTGTTTATATATTCTATCATGAATATTACTATAGTCTTTAGTACGCCGACACACCCTCTTTTTCTTTCACTCTTCTTTTAACTCTGTCCATCCATCGGTTGTCTGGAAGATATTGCAGTAAGCAATGAGACCGCCCATTGCTCACTTCAATAACATGCGTGTTTTAATGTTAATGTTTTCCTTTTTTGGGTGTGCAATAAAGAATATATAAATAGTATTATTACTTGTCATTGCTAGTATTCTTTTTTTTAAAGACTCCGCGGTGACCCTGCCTTCAAAGCTGAAAATTGTGTGTTCAAATCCCACTTGTGGCAAATATTTGTATAATGAATATGAATGTTTGTACTTAATGTAATATTTAGCTATGTAAGTATATTGTAACGTTGGCTTGGGCATTTAGACGCCAATAGGCTAACCACTTATCACCTTATCCCAAGCGGTCTTCGGTGAAAGTTACACGACATATACGCCTAGACCTCGCCCCAATATTGGGAATTTTCGTGATGATATAATCTGTAGAAGTTTACAGCTGAAATGATAAATTTCAAAAGGAAACACAACACACAAGCGTATTGAAAAACTTATATCTATATGCTTTTCCCCAAACTGGGATAGACAGAAGTCCAGTCATTTAAGTCCTGTCGATATTGTCAATTATATCTTGCCGTCGTCTTTATGTCCAGACCAACGATTAAAATCAAAGATGAGTATTTTTAAAAACCTGTTGGCACGAGCCTACGACCTGGGCATGGAACTCCGGTTTCTTGACTCGAATTTCGATCACCTAACGACTCGAGTATTGTGACTTTTTGTCACAATTGAACAAGGCAGTAACACTAGTCCATGCGTTTCCTTGACATAAAACGAATCTTCCACATGTTAATCGTTTAATAAGACACTGTATTTATTTTCTAGGAAAGGCGTACGAGGACTTTTGGGGTCCATCTCAGAAGATGCTCGGTGACATGAAATTCCTCGACAGTTTGAGGAATTACGATAAAGATAATATCCCTGCAGCGATTATGAAGAAAATTCGAGACAAGTTAGTACTGTCGAGTATTCATAGATACGTCATTCCCAATACTAGATATAGGTCCAGAAAATTGAGTCCTTTCGACCCACCGAAGATGTTTGATTGGACAACTTGGTGGTTAGCCTGTCGCCATCTCTACGTCCAACGATGTCAACCGTAAATATCGACAATTATAACAACTGTACATTACATTGTTCCAGATACATCCCAGACCGGGAATTCGATCCAGTCGTGATATCCAAGGTGTCTTCCGCCTGCGAAGGTCTGTGCCGCTGGGTGCGCGCCATGGACGTGTACGACCGAGTCATAAAGGCGAGCACAGTCTATTTAAAAAAATATAATATCATCAACATTATACTTAAATAAAATTACGGTGAATTAAGGTAATGAAAATGCGAAATCGGGTTCCTTCTTCTCTATGAATTCAATTAAAATTCCTTCTATATATTTGTTTATCAAATACATGGCTGCCAAAAAACTAAACAAAAAATTTATGGAAGCCACCATAAACATTATAATTTTATTGAAAATTAACTATTTATGGGCGAAGAATGAAAAGCCTTGTACAGCCAAGATGATGAGATGCATTTATTAAATGAAAAAAAAAAATTAAGGATCGTAATCGCAATTTTTTGCAGGTTGTTGCGCCAAAGAAAGCAGCCTTAGCAGAGGCTGAAGCGGAACTTCAAGTGCAAATGAACACGTTGAATGAGAAGCGGGCTCAGCTTCAGGGCGTGTTGGACAAACTTCAGGTAAGGCGTAGTGACATATATAGCTTAGTATTGTTTGAGGGCCGCCATGAACGATTGGCGTCCACACCTGTTTTCATTGTGTCGCTTTCTCTGAGGTCCAGGGCTTCAATCCCGGTAAGGTCAATATAGACAATTTTTAAGTTTGTGGTATAAGTCACGACGATAGCCGAGTGGTTGGGTGATCGGAATTTCGAGTCGATAGACCCGTGTTCGATCCCCAGGTGGCAGGCAGGCTCGTACCAATGGGTTTTGAACAAAAAAACTTATGTTTTATTTATGGAAAATGGAGCCAAACGAGCAGGCAGCTCAGTGATGGTAAGTGATTACCGCCGCTCATGAACACCTGCAATACCAGAGGCATAGCAGATTCGTTGCCTCCCTTAGAGTGCCCCCCCCCCCTCACTGCACTCACCATACGAAACGCAGAAGTTTGTTAGACTTCTACTTGACGCCGGTATTCTGTGAGGTCGTGGTACTTCCCCGGTCGAGCCGGCCCATTCATGCAACAACAAAAGCGGTGCGTGGCTCTGCCACTGTATTACTGTATTCGTACTTATGTACGAATTATGTCGTTGGCTTGGACATAAAGACGGCGACGGGCTCACCACCTGTCACGTTGTCCCGAAAATATCTTCGGTGGAAGGTGGCGTCGAACGGAATTAGGAATTAGACGTCTATCTACCCCTGTGTTGGGAATTGCGTGAAGATATTTATTTATTTATATTAGTTTGTGGTACTAACTCAGAGAAGGGATCTCTTACTTAGTAAATGATGCATGTTAAACCACGAAAGGCGTTGAACGACGAGTTCGCCGAGATGACGCGCAAGAAGAAGGGGCTGGAGGACGAGATCGAGCTGTGCTCCAGGAAGCTGGCGCGCGCCGAGCAGCTGATCGGCGGGCTGGGCGGGGAGAAGGCGCGCTGGACGCAGCTGGCGCAGCGGCTGCAGCAGCTGCTGGGCAACATCATCGGTGACGTTATCATATTTTTTTTTATTTATACAATAGGGAGGCAAACGAGCAGGCGGCTCACGTGCTGGTAAGAGATCACCAGTACCAGAGGCGTAGCAGATGCGTTGCCGGCCTTAGAGAGTGGTGTGGGCCTCCGGTTACCTGCACTCACCAGACGAAACGCAGAGGTTTGTTAGACTTCTACTTCACGCCGGACGCTGCAATACTGCGTGCGACCACCAATACTGGGGTAGGCAGAGGTCCTTTCGATCCACCTTTCACCGAAGACGTTTCTCGGGACATGTCTCGCCGTCTCAATGTCCAAGCCAACGACATAAATCGTACAAATATTAATTGGTATGAGCCACCCATTTGGGATCGAACTCGATTCTCTCGACTCGAATTCCGTTCACCCGACCGCTCGGCTATCGTGACTTCTGACATCATTTATTAACAAAATGCCAATCGATGGGTGAGATGTATGTAACTCATATCGAGGATTTAATTTGACTCAATGGTGAGTGGTTACTGACGCCCGGGTGCACTCGCAACACCAGAGGAGCCGTGACTGCATTGCCGACCATTAACAAAGGAATTGAGAGAGGGAATAGAGGAGTGGGACTCCGGTAAGCGAGAGAGATATCGGACGAGAAGCAGTAGCACAGATTACAACCTCGCACTCGGTTTTCTACGAGACCATGACCCTGCCTGCCCCCGTCGATTATTTAATACATACATACATACATAACGGCCTGTTATAGTCGACTGCAGGACATAGGGAGGAATTGCCATAATCGCGACGCTTGGCAAGCGGATTGGCGATCGCAGTTCCAGACCAGTCACACCTCAGCCGCTGCTGCCCATCTTCGGTATGATTATTTTGGTCTGATATTTCTAGAGCTGGTTATCCCGTCATCTGTCGGTTGCCATAATGATATTCTAGGCTGTTTCCCTTAGTTGCCTCTTACGACACCCACGGGAAGGAATATTATTAAACACGGAATGGCAATATTCTTACGCCATTACCACACGGCCAATTATTTAATATATTTAAATAATCGCCGATTTAAACAAGGACTTAATCTAGTCCAGACCTCTGTCTACCCCATTTCTGAGAAAATGCGTTACGATATTTATTTATGCTATTGTTAAAAAATAGTCTTCGAATGAATCCTATTTTCATGTCCAGGCGACGTACTGCTGTCGGCTGGTTTCATTGCTTACTTGGGGCCGTACACAGTGAACTACAGGCGGGAGGTCATACAGATCTGGAATCAGAGGACGAAAGAGCTCAGTGAGTATGACCGGTTTCTCTTTATTAATTTTAAAAATTAAAAAAGAAAAGTTTTAGTGACACATATATTAACTACATAGATAGGGACAAAAACTCATGCATCTCTCTGATCAGAAAGAAAGTTGCTAGAGCACTTGTGTTATCATATCGGAAATGACGAAGGTATCACAAACGCCCAGATCCGAGAATATTTATAAAAAGTGTTTTTGTACATAGGACCCGACCGGAAATCGAACCCAGCACCTCTGAGCTGGCGACATCATGAAAACCGGTGTGTCCGCCTCTCATGGCTGGAAGGTGGGTCGAAAGGACTTAATTGTCTACGGCTCTCTAGATCTACTCCGTTTTTGTGAATGGCGCGAAGATATTTTAATGTGTATTGAGTATCTAACTAACGCCACTTGCAGACATCCCGTGCTCGGACACGTTCTCGCTGATAACGACCCTGGGCGAGCCGGTGGTGATCCGGGCGTGGAACATCGCTGGGCTGCCCGTGGACGCCTTCTCCATAGAGAACGGCATCATCGTGGACAGGTCGCGGCGCTGGCCGCTCATGATCGATCCGCAGGGTACGGCTTTATTCACTCGCTGCAAGTCCTGTAGTCACCCAGAGAAACTGGCCTCTTTTTGTGGTGGATTTGCCAGGTGTCATGGTTATCTTGGTTTGGTTGGTTTTAGTGTGGCATTTGGCGAGTTTGTTATGCCGTCATCTGTCTCCATGTCTAGTCTGTATGTTTAGGCACTATAACCGAGGGGTTGGGTGATTGGAACTCGATTTAAGAGACCCCAGTTCAGTCCCCAGATGGTTAAAACAACTCATTGGTACAAGTCTATTAGCTAGGAATCAAGCTCGGGTGTCTTGACTTGAATTCCGATCACCCTATCATGTAGCTACCGTGACTTGATCATAATGGTAAATCGTTTCTACGGCAGAAGCCGAAGAATAATTTTAGTGTACTTTTCAGCCAGTTAAGTACTTAACTTAGGTAGACATAGATGCAAGCATTCTGGTTCCCGGATTTATTTTATCATCATTATCATATCGGCCTGTAAAATTCCAATGCAGAACATCTCTCGCATAACGGAGGATTTACCAAAATCGCCAGGTATCTTGTACCTTAGACGCTGCTGTGCGTCTGCTGAATTTGGGTCTAGTATTTTTGAGATAGTTATCCCACCATCGGTAATTCACTACCATTGTAAACTTTTCCCTTAGTCTCCTCTTACGACACGTACGCGAAGAATGAGATGAAATGTTTACACTTACGGCGACACCACATATTGATAATCCTAATGCAGAACAAGCCAACAAATGGGTGAAGAATATGGAGCGAGAGAACCAACTGAAGGTGATGAAGCTGACCGACTCGAACTACACCCGAGTCCTGGAGAACGCGATACAGCTGGGCCTGCCCGTGCTGCTGGAGAACATTCGAGAGCATCTGGACGCAGTCCTCGAGCCGGTGCTCCTGCGTAATATATTCAGGTGATTGTGATGTTGGCGGGGTCTTACAAAAGCAGTCAGAAACGTGTCTTTCTTACTATGTCTTTAATTATACTGTCCTAAGGTTCATTTAACCTTAGGATTACAATTTATTGCATTGTCGTGTGGGAGTAGAGTACACACTCATCATCATCATCTGCATAACGGCTTAATAAAGTCCACTGTAGGTCATAGGCCTCTCCCATAATCGCCACGCTTGGCAAAGAGTATTGGCGATGACAGTACCAGAGTCCTCACCTTAGATGCTGCTGCCCGCCACCGGTCTGTTCATTTTAATTAAAAATTTCTACGCCATTCCGAATACTGGGGTGGACAAAGGTCTAGACAAATTATGTCGTCACCTTACACCGGAGATATTTTTGGAACAACATGACAGGTGGTGAGCCCGTCGCCGTCTTTATGTCCAAGCCAACGATATAATTCGTACACAAGTTTTTGAAAAACCCATTGGTACGAGCCTGCCACCTGGGGATCGAACTCGGGTCTCTTAACTCGAAATTCCGACCACCCAACCACTAGGCTATCGTGACTTTACAAGTACGTGACTTTATAAGTACCTTTTCCTACATAAAATATGGTTAAAAGTGTGTAAGTGGTGTAGTTCAATATTCTACTGACTGTTCATATAAATAACAACCATTTCCCAGGTCACGTTGTTGAACTTCATGATAACGCCTCAAGGCCTGGAGGACCAGTTGCTGGGCATCGTGGTGGCGCAGGACCGGCCCGAGTTGGAGCTTAAGAAAAATCAACTCATCGTCGAGGGCGCGAACAATAAGAGAACCTTGAAAGAGATTGAAGATAAAATACTCGAGGTATGTTGTTTGTATCCGACTAGAAACCTTAATAACTTTCGTGTATATTGTAATCATAATAGAGTAAATCATTGTACATGATCTAGTAGTGAACTAGAAGACCGAAAGTCGAGTTGGTCGCGCCTTTGAACCTAGAGGGGTTGCGGGTTCGAATACCCTTGAGGCAAACGAATGTGTAATGAATATGGATGCTTGTACCCGAGTCATGGATGTTTTTATGCATGTATGAATATTTATCTATTTAAAATAAGTATTTATGTAAGTATACTGTATAGTTGGACATAAAGACGGTGATGATTCCACCACCTGGTGCTTTGATAAAAAAGGCTTTTGTAAAGGGTGGGTAGAAAGGTCGAAAAACTACATTGTTTAGACCTCTTTTTAATACTAGGGGTATTAGGAATATGATTGAAGCGTTTTTGAAATATTTACGAATCGGATTACGTTTTTAAATAAATGCAACACTAAATTAACATCTATATGGCTCATGAATGGTATGTTTCGAATTCCCATCACGCAACTACTCAGCTATAGTGTGATGTGAACGAAACACATGTATTTATTTAGGTGCTGTCATCAGCTGGCAACATTCTAGAAGACGAGTCGGCCAATCAGATCCTGTCGTCCTCCAAACTCCTGTCCATCGAGATAGAGAAGAAGCAGGCGGCGGCGGCCGTCACCGAGCAGGAGATAGACGAGGCGCGCCAGCTCTACGTGCCCGTCTCCAAGCACAGCGCCGTTCTCTTCTTCTGCATCTCCGACCTGTCCAACATCGATCCCATGTACCAGTACTCGCTTAACTGGTAGGTTCCACCGTCTGTTATGTCGCAACATTGACAATAGTGGGGTAGACGGAGGTCTAGACAATTAAGTCCTTTCGATCCACCTTCCACCGAAGATATTTTCGGGACAACGTAACAGGTGGTTAGCCCGTCGCCGTCGTTATGTCCAACGGTCTAAATAAGGTTTTGTCTAAACCCATTGGTAAGTATTACCTATGTGGTACTAGCGTAAAAATAAACACGTCTTTTCATCCCAATAAGTCACGATAGCCGAGTGGTTGAGTGGTCGCAACTTCGAGTCGAGAGACCCGAATTCGATCCCCAGGTGGCAGACTAGTTCCAATAGGTTTTTTCCAAAACTTATGTACGAATTACATCGTTGGCTTGGACATAAAGACGGTGATGATTCCACCACCTGGTGCTTTGATAAAAAGGCTTTTGTAAAGGGTGGGTAGAAAGGTCGAAAAACTACATTGTTTAGACCTCTTTTTAATACTAGGGGTATTAGGAATATGATTGAAGCGTTTTTGAAATATTTACGAATCGGATTACGTTTTTAAATAAATGCAACACTAAATTAACATCTATATGGCTCATGAATGGTATGTTTCGAATTCCCATCACGCAACTACTCAGCTATAGTGTGATGTGAACGAAACACATGTATTTATTTAGGTGCTGTCATCAGCTGGCAACATTCTAGAAGACGAGTCGGCCAATCAGATCCTGTCGTCCTCCAAACTCCTGTCCATCGAGATAGAGAAGAAGCAGGCGGCGGCGGCCGTCACCGAGCAGGAGATAGACGAGGCGCGCCAGCTCTACGTGCCCGTCTCCAAGCACAGCGCCGTTCTCTTCTTCTGCATCTCCGACCTGTCCAACATCGATCCCATGTACCAGTACTCGCTTAACTGGTAGGTTCCACCGTCTGTTATGTCGTGAAGATGTCGCAACATTGACAATAGTGGGGTAGACGGAGGTCTAGACAATTAAGTCCTTTCGATCCACCTTCCACCGAAGATATTTTCGGGACAACGTAACAGGTGGTTAGCCCGTCGCCGTCGTTATGTCCAACGGTCTAAATAAGGTTTTGTCTAAACCCATTGGTAAGTATTACCTATGTGGTACTAGCGTAAAAATAAACACGTCTTTTCATCCCAATAAGTCACGATAGCCGAGTGGTTGAGTGGTCGCAACTTCGAGTCGAGAGACCCGAATTCGATCCCCAGGTGGCAGACTAGTTCCAATAGGTTTTCAAAACTTATGTACGAATTACATCGTTGGCTTGGACATAAAGACGGTGATGATTCCACCACCTGGTGCTTTGATAAAAAGGCTTTTGTAAAGGGTGGGTAGAAAGGTCGAAAAACTACATTGTTTAGACCTCTTTTTAATACTAGGGGTATTAGGAATATGATTGAAGCGTTTTTGAAATATTTACGAATCGGATTACGTTTTTAAATAAATGCAACACTAAATTAACATCTATATGGCTCATGAATGGTATGTTTCGAATTCCCATCACGCAACTACTCAGCTATAGTGTGATGTGAACGAAACACATGTATTTATTTAGGTGCTGTCATCAGCTGGCAACATTCTAGAAGACGAGTCGGCCAATCAGATCCTGTCGTCCTCCAAACTCCTGTCCATCGAGATAGAGAAGAAGCAGGCGGCGGCGGCCGTCACCGAGCAGGAGATAGACGAGGCGCGCCAGCTCTACGTGCCCGTCTCCAAGCACAGCGCCGTTCTCTTCTTCTGCATCTCCGACCTGTCCAACATCGATCCCATGTACCAGTACTCGCTTAACTGGTAGGTTCCACCGTCTGTTATGTCGCAACATTGACAATAGTGGGGTAGACGGAGGTCTAGACAATTAAGTCCTTTCGTCCTTTTTGAGTTAACATGACAGGTGGCGAGCCCGTCGCCGTCGTTATGTCCAACGGTCTAAATAAGGTTTTGTCTAAACCCATTGGTAAGTATTACCTATGTGGTACTAGCGTAAAAATAAACACGTCTTTTCATCCCAATAAGTCACGATAGCCGAGTGGTTGAGTGGTCGCAACTTCGAGTCGAGAGACCCGAATTCGATCCCCAGGTGGCAGACTAGTTCCAATAGGTTTTTTCAAAAACTTATGTACGAATTACATCGTTGGCTTGGACATAAAGACGGCGACGGGCTCACCACCTGTCACGTTGTGCCGAAAATCTCTTCGGTGGAAGGTGGGTCAAAGGGACTTGCCTAGACTAGACCTCTGTCTACCCCTGTATTGGGAATTGTGTGAAGATATTTTTTTTTTATTTTTCTTCCCAATGAACTGTGTACTACCATACAATGCCTAAATACATGTTTTAGTCTTCGTATAGACATTTTAGTTCTTTCGACGCATATTTTAGCGGAGCTTTATGTTTATGACGGACCGGAGTGAATAAAGTGTGAAGTGTATATACTTATAAGTGTAATGAAGTAGTAAGTGATCGCAAAAGCGGGTTGGCGTTCTCCGTACCAGATATGGTACGGAGATCGCCAACCCGCTTTTGTAACGATGTGACCACAGAAGACTATAAACCATCAAAAGTATTTTTATCCGTCAGTGAATATCACCAGATTGGTAGTGATCTTGACGTTTCAGGTTCATATTTATTTATTAAATTATCTTCACAAACAGTTCCTAACGGAGTAGCCAGAGAAAACAGATGGCCAAGTGTCATGATCCTTACATACCTATCGCTTATTTCAGATTCATAATTTTTTTCATAAATGCCCGTCTACGTAGCTGAGTACTCATGACAGAGGAAATCATATAGTTATATTTATACATATATTTAGACGACCTTTGTTGACGAGTGGCGTAATCACCGGTTTTAGGGGTGTCGCCATTTCGAGATCCCGGGTTCGATTCCCGGTCGGGTCAATGTAGAAAAAGTCACTTTTTCTACATTTTCTGGGGTCTGGGTGTTTGTGGTGCCTTCGTTGTTTCCGATTCCCAGCACACAAGTGCTTTAGCATCTCACATTGGGATCGGAGCAATGTATGTAATGTTGTCCCTATCTATCTCCATTTATTTATTTATTTACATATAATTATATTAAAATTATTAATTACATTCAGGTTCATAAATCTATACAACCAATCGATCACCAACTCGCCGAAGAGCGACGACCTGCCCGTGCGGCTGGAGGGGCTCAACAACTACTTCACGCGCAGCATCTACGAGAACGTCTGCCGGAGTCTGTTCGAGAAGGACAAGCTGATCTTCTCTCTCGTTCTCACTTTCGGCCTGCTGAGACCCAAGGTGAGTATGATATTTGTTTGGATTACTCTGACACTCTGTCTTTACTATTGTGTACCCGATTTGAGGGGTATAGAAAGCCAATTTTATCAAGAGCCTTGAGGCATTCCATCGAAGTCCTCAACGCTAATCTATAATCTTCCTTTTAAATGGTTTGCAGGTGTAATGACCTGCAGAGGCTAACTTTCAGGAGATATATAATTTCCTCTCATTCTACTCCTATAAAAAGGCTTGTAACCTTCTTTTTAAATGGTTTGCAGTCGTATGTGCTTCAGTAGATGGACACCATGATGGACTGTTATCTCGTTTTTACTAATCCCATACAAAAAAACCATGTGAACGGCTTCGCACGCATAGCCACGTAGGGCTCCTCGAGAGAGAGGTCGCAGCCTCTCTTTGTAGTCTATCTCGTATTCAGTAGAGAGAGATAGAGTCTGTTGATACATGTCACGAAGGTTCGGCTTTTGTCACCAGGGTGTAATAGATGAAGAGTGTGTATCATTTCTGCTAACTGGTGGCGTGGCGTTCGAGAATCCTTACGAGAACCCGGCACCCGGCTGGCTCTCCGACAAGGCTTGGTCGGAAGTAGTGCGCTGCAGCAATTTGAATGGGTAAGAGGACACACACAGACATGCACTACGAATGGCTAAAATATTAAAGTCATTCTTTTTCTTTTTAAATAAAACGATTTTCGCATTTTATCGCGTTTTTTAATTAGTTTTTACAAACTATTTTTATTTTCCGACGTTTCGGATGCTTTACAGCATCCGTGATCACGGGGGTCAGTTCCCAGTCCATCACTTTGTAAAAACTAATTAAAAAACGCGATAAAATTCGAAAATCGTTTTATTTAAAATGTGTAGTATTCGCGTAAACACAAGAAAACATTATTCTTTTTCTATTCTCTATGGTCTTCTTAACTTTTAAAAAGTACTATTTCAAATTCCTGTTGAAATTTTCAGGCTGCACGGATTCAAGGACAACTTTGTGGCTAACTTGAAGAGCTGGAAAGAGTTTTATGACCTTTCAGCACCGAATGAAAGTAATTACCCGGAGCCCTATGAAGATATCAAAGGGATCCCTAAACTGATTATTATGAGGTAATTTATGTAACGATGAAACTAATATATTTAACAATCACACACGTTATTCAGTTAATTTATTAGGTTCTGAATGCGGCTTGGAATTCAGGGTCTCCAACCACGCTATCATTGTTTTATTCTAATAACTAAAAAAAGTAAGAGTAAGACTTAATAGAAGTGATTTAAGCGTCAATGTCAATAGCCTGATGGTTTTAGGGTGCGGGATGCGAAACAACATCGCAGGTTCGGACCCGTCATTCAACTTGTGTCTCCAGACACAAAGCATTGCAACTTACGTAATACTAGTAATGTTCGGTATTAGTAGTAGTCTTTTTTTAAAAAATAAACAAGGTTCACTTTATCATTTAAAATAATTCTAAGAAAATACTTTGACAACGAACAGACAAGCGATACGTGACCCGATAATTTACCGTCTTTAGTATGTGACGGAATCTCTGCTATTAAGTTCTTTAAAACCTCGCACACTCATCGAGGACTGATAACAAAACAATGATTTGATCAAATATCAACAAATTAATTAATAATAAGTAAAAAAAAACCGATTAGGTCGTCTAAATCGAACTAATTTAATTAGTAATAATTTAAAAATAATTTTCTCTTAATCGCTTTTAAATATTTTTAAAGTTATTTAAAAACGATTAAGGAAAAATATTTTTCTTATAAAAAAGCTTGGGGTGCTTTTCGTAATAACATTTTGTAATGACTTTACTTCTACTAATCATTATTTTAATAAAATAAAATATTTACAACAATTGACATCCACCATTCCACGCTTTTCTATACTTTCAAACAATACCCTTACGAAACATCAATAGTTATTGCATTTATGATATCATAAACATGGTCGTTATTTATTGTCATTGCATTTCAAACTCTAGATGCATCCGTCCAGACAAACTGATACCGTTGGTGCAACAGTACGTGTCGGAATCTCTGGGCCAGCAGTACATTGAGCCGCCGCCCTTCGACCTACAGCGTTCCTACGGCGACAGCAATTGCTGCTCACCTCTCATCTTCATACTGTCTCCGGGCTCGGACCCGATGTCCGGTCTGGTCAAATTCTCCATGGAGAAGAAAGTTGTTAGCTTCGAGACTATTTCGCTTGGGCAAGGGCAGGTGAGGGTATTTTGAAAATTTTTATAATTATATTTTACTACATTTTTAGGCTTAAATTCTATTAGGTTTCGAAGTGAAAGTTAATTCAACCCTTTGGAACTCTGGGAACATCACTTAGAATATTTTGATTCCGAAGTACGTAGCTTAAGTACTTGTGTTATGGAATCATAAACAATTCTATAGTCGCAAATCTTGGAGCAAGACCGTGATTTATAATTTATAATCATGATTTCGTTGATAAATATAATTGTGACCCGTTTTTTAAATTATCAACCTGTAAAATTTAATAATTTAAAATATCGCATTTTATTTCACAATACATCCACATCTTACATGTTACATACATGTAAGATGTGGGTATTGTTTGTCGTACGAATTACTCTATATCTCTGTATCTCTTTCAGTAAAGCCTTATTATGTAGCAGGGGTACACTAGAAACATGTGTTTTAATTTTGCTTTGTCTGCGCAGGGGCCGATAGCGGCGAACATGATAAGCCAGGCGATAGTGACGGGTGGCTGGGTGGTGCTGCAGAACTGCCACGTGATGGACTCGTGGATGGGGGAGCTGGAGCGCATCTGCGCGGAGGTGGTCACGCCGCAGGCCACGCACCCGGACTTCAGGTGCTGGCTCACTTCCTACCCGAGCAGGGCGTTCCCGGTCACCGTGCTTCAAAATGGTAAGTGGCTCTTGGAGGCCAGTATTCTTTTTGACTTTTTTGTCTGTAGTAGTTAACTATAGAAAATAAGAGTATCCATAGCGGAGATTCGCGGCACCACACCAGTCTGCTTACATTAACCTGTTTTCCGAGACATTGATCCTATCACTCCAAGTCTATTCTACGGTCTTATTGCAAATACTTTCTCTAGGTTTAATCATTCGTTGTCGCATACCTAGGAGTGAAAATGACCAACGAAGCGCCGAAAGGGCTAAAGAACAACATGCACCGGTCGTACACGTCGGACCCGATCTGCGACCCGGAGTTCTACATCTCGTGCCCGCGCACCGAGGAGTGGCGGCGGCTGCTGTTCGCGCTCTGCTTCTTCCACGCGCTGGTGCAGGAGCGCCGCGCCTTCGGGCCGCTCGGCTGGAACATCCCCTACGAGTTCAACGAGAGCGACCTCAGGATCTGCGTCATGCAGCTGCAGGTACACGCTGCAGCAGGGGCGCCGCGCCTTCGGGCCGCTCGGCTGGAACATCCCCTACGAGTTCAACGAGAGCGACCTCAGGATCTGCGTCATGCAGCTGCAGGTACACGCTGCAGCAGGGGCGCCGCGCCTTCGGGCCGCTCGGCAGACTTTGCAATGCCGTTTTAGCGTTATGCATGTAGATAAAGACGATCCTATAGCCGAATTGCTTAGTACTGTTCCTTGTAATCCGTTTTTTCTTCCACTCGTTGATATAAATAGCTAGTTATCGCAATTTCTTTATTGACACGGGATCAAATCGCCAGATGTTCCTGTCGGAGTACGCGGAGACGCCATTCGACGCGCTTAACTACCTCGCGGGCGAGTGCAACTACGGCGGCAGGGTCACCGACGACAAGGACCGCCGGCTCATTCTCTCTCTACTGTCCATCTTCTACAACGAAGATGTTACTACGGACCCCAAGTATGTGAGGCTACATATTCTGAGATCTATATTGGTATTGCGGGTGTTCATGGGCGGCGGTAATCACTTACCGTCACGTGAGCTACCAGCTCGTTTGCCTCCCTTTTCTATAAAAAAAAATATAATAAATATGAAGGTTACAAATAATATAACAATAATAGGGACAGATAGGGACAGATATGCATTGTGTTGATGGCAAAGGTAGCAAGGGTGTTATAGAATCCGAAACAAGAAAACAACTTACAATGTAGTGAAAGTGGTTTTTTAAATTGACCCGTCTGAAAATTAAACCCGGAGCTGGCGACACTTTTAAAACTAGTGTTACTCAACCAAAGAGGTCATTGTAACCACAGAGGTCACATACGTCATGTGCAATTTAATTTATTATACACAAATATATAAATTATTTTGATTTTCCCGATCAATGCTTCGAAGCCATGGAGTAAGACATTCAAAGTTTTAAATAAATAAATAAATAAATGTCTTCACGCAATTCCCAATACAGGAGTAGACAGAGGTATAGTCTAGACGATCAAGTCTCTTTGACCCACCGTCCACCGAAGATATTTTCGGGACAACGTGACAGGTGGTGAGCTCGTCGCCGTCTTTATGTCGAAGCCAACGATATTCGTACATAAGTTTTTTTTTTCAAAAACTCATTGGTTCGTGCCTGCTACCTGGGGATCGAACTCGGGTCTCTTGACTCGATATTCTGACCACCCAACCACTAGACTATCGTGTTTTTATTATACACAAATATATAAATTATTTACATTTTCCCGATCAATACTTCGAAAGCATGGATACATTAAAAATGTTATTTTATCGTAAATCCAATTCCTGATAATATTCTTCTCCGCGACAGTTACTCGTTCTCCCCGAGCGGCAACTACAAAATGCCACCGAGCATGGATTACAACTCGGTGCTGGAGCACATCAAGGCGCTGCCGATGATAGCCAAGCCCGAGGTGTTCGGTTTGCACGAGAACGCCGACATCACTAAGGACAACAAGGAGACTGCGGCGGTGAGCTGTTCCAAATTCTATATTCTTATTTGAATTATAATCACTCTGTTTGAAGTTATTACTGTTAAAATTCATTGTTGAACACTTGTGTACACACTTCACTTTATTTAATTATTTTTTAAATAACCGACCGGTTTCGCTTTACGGCGTCATCAGGGACGCCGATGATGCCGGGGGACCCTGATGATGCCGTCAGGCGAAACCGGTCGGTTAATTAATAAAATAATAAATAAATGTCTTCACGCAATTCCCAATACAGGAGTAGACAGAGGTATAGTCTAGACGATCAAGTCTCTTTGACCCACCGTCCACCGAAGATATTTTCGGGACAACGTGACAGGTGGTGAGCTCGTCGCCGTCTTTATGTCGAAGCCAACGATATTCGTACATAAGTTTTTTTTTTTTCAAAAACTCATTGGTTCGTGCCTGCTACCTGGGGATCGAACTCGGGTCTCTTGACTCGATATTCTGACCACCCAACCACTAGACTATCGTGTTTTTATTATACACAAATATATAAATTATTTACATTTTCCCGATCAATACTTCGAAAGCATGGATACATTAAAAATGTTATTTTATCGTAAATCCAATTCCTGATAATATTCTTCTCCGCGACAGTTACTCGTTCTCCCCGAGCGGCAACTACAAAATGCCACCGAGCATGGATTACAACTCGGTGCTGGAGCACATCAAGGCGCTGCCGATGATAGCCAAGCCCGAGGTGTTCGGTTTGCACGAGAACGCCGACATCACTAAGGACAACAAGGAGACTGCGGCGGTGAGCTGTTCCAAATTCTATTTTCTTATTTGAATTATAATCACTCTGTTTTGAAGTTATTACTGTTAAAATTCATTGTTGAACACTTGTGTACACACTTCACTTTATTTAATTATTTTTTAATTAACCGACCGGTTTCGCTTTACGGCGTCATCAGGGACGCCGATGATGCCGGGGGACCCTGATGATGCCGTCAGGCGAAACCGGTCGGTTAATTAATAAATAATTAAATAAAGTGAATTGTGTACACAAGTGTTCAACAATGAATTTTAATGCAATGCAATTTCACCAAGTGACAACAATCGCAAGTATAAATTATTTCTGTTACTTTCTTACGTGAATATTACTATGAGAAAAAAAAACATATTATTTAAAGAAAAATTCCACGGCCTTCAATTAGAATATAAGTTAACGACCATGTCATCTCAAGAACCAGGCCCTGATGACAATTGCAGACCGCAGGATCTATACCATTAATTTCATGTTTTGACACAACCTCCGTAGATTATTCCATCACACATATTTCCAAGACCGGGATAGGCAGAAGTCTAGACAATTAAGTCTTTTCAACCCATCTTGGACCAACACCTATTTGGGACAACGTGACAAGTGGTGAACCTATTGCTTCAGTTGATCAAATGTCAAAATGCGAAATAAACTCGTAGTGAGTCAAAATTCGAAATGAGTTTGTTTTTTGTTGTAGAGCCTCTCTAGATACGACGGACGTACTTCATTATATTTTTTTATTAGTTTTGTTGTGAATTGATGGTACTCGATGAAACGATGAAGGAACACTAACAGACAATGAATTACGCTATGATCACTGGTAGGAGTTTTCGAAGAGAGACATCAATGAATGCAAAAAATTTTTTGCTTCTAATAATAAAAAAAAACATCTTCACGCAATTCCCAATACAGGGGTAGACAGAGGTCCAGTCGAGACAATTAAGTCCCTTTGACCCACCTTCCGCCGAAGATATTTTCGGGACAACGTGACAGGTGGTGAGTCCGTCGCCGCCTTTACGTTCAAGCCAGCGATATAATTCGTCCATAAGTTTTTGAAAAAACCCATCGGTACGAGCCCGACACTTGGGGATCGGACTCGGGTCTCTCGACTCGAAATTCCGACCACCCAACGCAACCACTCGGCTATCGTGACTGTTTATCGGTTCCTAATGTCCATAAACACGACGTGGTATAGCGTAAGGCAGTGGAATACGGTTGAGGCAGTACTAACGAGCGGTGCGCCGCAGCTGGTGTACGGCTGCCTGCTGACGCAGCGCGCGGCGCGCGGCGGCGGCGGCGAGGCGGCGCCGGGCGCGGGCGAGCTGACCCGCGAGCTGCTGGCCCGTCTGCCGCCGCCCTTCGACGTGCCGGCCGTTGCGCGCGCCTACCCCGTGCAGTACTACAACAGCATGAACACCGTGCTCAAGCAGGTGCCCGTGCCCATCCACCCCCCTCAATTGCACTTTTTTTTTCCTACAGTAAAGGGAGGCAAACGAGCAGGCGGCTCTCGTGATGGTAAGCGATTGCCGCCGCCCATGAACACCCGCAATACCAGAGGCGTAGCAGATGCGTTGCCGGCCTTAGAGTGAAAAATTGTGGGAGGTGGGGTGTGTGAGTCTCCGGTTACTCACCAGACGAAACGCAAGTTTGTTTGTTAGACTTCTACATCTATATGTATTCTGTGAGGTCGTGGTACTTCCCCGGTCGAGCCGGCCCATTCATGCAACAACAAAAGCTGGTGCGCGGCTCTACCACTGTCGGAACTACCCTTATCGTTTTACGTTTCGAGGAAAATTTTACGCAGGCTTGATTTAGCGAATGAGATGAATCATCGATTGCACTACTCCTGTTGTTTTACTTTTAAAGGAGAACTTCACGCACGCTCGATTAGGAGAGTGAGCTGGTGAATGCGTGACGAGAGCGTTATAACATGTGTGATGTGGGTGAGGCGAACGGAAGTTGAGAGGGAGTAACATATAAACAACAACAGTTGACGGTAGGAATGAATGCCAGAGTTACTGTTCACGGAACGCGTCGCGCGACGTGTGCAGGAGCTGATCCGCTACAACCGGCTGCTGGGCGCGGTGGCGCGCGCGCTGCGCGGCGTGAGCCTGGCCGCGGCGGGGCTGGCCATCATGAGCGCCGAGCTGGAGGCCTGCGCCGACGCCTTCCTCAAGGGCCTCGTGCCCGCCGCCTGGATGTCCAAGTCCTACCCCTCCATGAAGCCCCTGGGCTCCTACATGACTGACTTCCTGGCCAGGTATGTTATCCGAAGCGACAATGTTCAACAGCCTCATGTATCCAGTGTTGGGCGCAATCGCCAAAGAATTTAACGAGCGGTAATAACTTCACACTATAGTGAAGAATTTCTTTCACATGAGAAATGCCTTAGTCCTTCATTAATATATTATTTACTATAACACGAATTCCTCATCTTCAATTTAAAAGTAGGATGAAACAGGGTAGTATTATAGTCAACTTGCTTGGGTACGGTCAATATCTGCTGGCTTCTGTTTTTTCCCGTGGGTGTCATAAATCGCGACTAAGGGCAAACTTAAAAACTGACGTTTCGAAGAAGACGCACAAAGGTGTTGATGCAATAAAGTAAAACAAAAGTATTTTAAAAAAATATCTAATCCTTGATGTTTAAGTTCTACCAGTACGGAAGACCTAAACTGTTGTTATAAAAATATCAGCAGCAACAGTGTCCTCTACATCTGAGGATCCCAAGGGTCTCAATTGGAACCACTATTATTTCTCCTGTATATTTGTGATATTTCTGTCTGAATTCAATTCAATAAGATCTTATGGAAACTATTCTCACAGTACAAATAAGGTAACAAATTTAGAGGCAAAAATGATATTCAATAATCTCAACACAAAGTAAAATAAAATTTATTTGTACCATTGTATTAACAATACCAATGCCATTAATTCGGAGTCCTTGTTGCTGACATCTTTTCACCTAAACACGTTCTTATATTGGAAAAGTATAAGTTATGAAAGAAAAGTTTTGTACTTGTTTGTGCCAATATAGTAACAAATATTTCATTCATTCAATTTGAATCCGTGAGTTGAACATATAGATTTTGTGAAATATTTCAATTATAAATTGTTTTAGCATACAATTATCATTCTCAGATTAATATATCCAATAATAAAATGCACCCTATCATAAATACAAATAAATGCAAAATAATAAGTTTATGCGATGGTCAAAATAGCATATTGTCCTCATTAACTATTCTCAAATAATATTCCGTCGTAATATAGTTCTTTCCTCAACCATATGTCATGTTGGGTTGCTCCAATCACAGTCACATTCTCATTTTGATGCTGTCCCATAGTAACCAATTACATATTAAAATTACCCTTGACATTTCCTTTCCAATTCTCGAAGTTTCGAAGTTAGTTCTTCACCGAAAGATTCTCTATACCTTTGACTCACATTGTCTAAGAGAGAATAGAGTGTTTCATATTTCCTATCGGACACTACGTTATTACCACTTCCACCCGACACGACACTAAATCCCGACGCCGACATTTCAATTATGTACACTTCATCTTCGAAAGTAGTTATTTTAAGATATATCTTTTGATTGGTACTCTTAATGTCTGGAGCGAGAGTCGCCTCTTTCACATGATTCCGCACGTCGTTTAACGCGGCTTCCGCTTCCAATGGCCACGTCTCTTTGTCCAAAACCTTTTCTGTCATTTTTCTGGGAAATAATTAATATTCATTTAATACGGACAAACTGACCAAACTAATTATCATACCAATTAAATATACCAATGAGTAAATAGATAGGAACACCATCACAGGCATGGCTATAGTGCCATATTTTGTAGATACGCACTTGTGTTATTGTACCACAAACATCCAGACCCGAGGTAATGTATAAAAAGTGGTTTTCAACATTTGAGTAATCGAACCCGGGACCTGCAGAGCTGGCGACACCATGATAACCGGTGTGTATGCCACTCGTCATACGGCAATTGACGATTGCCGTATGACGAGTGGCATACACACCGGTTAATTAGTTAATTAATTCTATATTAAGACACAAATTATTCAGTTCGACAACTTATCACGTTAGTAATAATACGACTATACATAACATTAAATACGAGGCAAGGTTGGCTATTTTTGTGCGGCCTGGAGTACAATGAACAATATTCTAATTATAAAACACCAAACCAAATCACTAGGTGACTAGAAGAAAATCATTTAATTTTGTAAAAAAACCTTAGCATTTTGCGCTATGTGAAGCATAAATATTAATATAACGTCGTAGTTAATAATTTTAACTATTTAGAAAGAATAAAAGATCTTCACGCATATTCTCAATACTGAGGTAGACTGAAGAAGATCAAGTGATTTCATTACAATACAACCGATACTGTAATTCGTGATTTTTTCTGTAATTCAGAGTGATTGTACCTCGAGGTATAGTACCTTTATTTTCGTAACTAAATGAGAAATATAAATATGGATAAAAAATATAATAAATATAGATATAAAGTCACGATAGCCGAGTAGTTTGGTGGTCGGAATTTCGAGTCAAGAGACCCGAGTTCGATCCCCAGGTGGCAGGCTCGTACCAATGGGTTTTTCAAAAACTTTTTGACAGGTGGTTAGCCCGTCGCCGTCTTTATGTCCAAGCCAACAATATAAATAAAAAAACCACTGATACGAGCCTACCACCTGGGGATGTCTGAATCTTGAGTCTTGACTCGAATTCCGAGCACCCAACCACTCGGCTATCCTTGACTCGCGTATAAATGTGTGTCCTTTCATTGTCAGATTAAAATTCCTTCAAGATTGGATCGACGAGGGACCGCCGGCGGTGTTCTGGATATCGGGATTCTACTTCACGCAATCCTTCCTAACTGGGGTGTTGCAGAACTTCTCCAGGCATAATAAGATACCCATCGACCAGGTTCATTTCGAGTTTACGATCACAAGCATGGAAGCGGAATGTGAGGAGGAGCCAACGTTTGGAGTTTACTGTAAGGTGGGTCACGATGTCTTAGCATTTACTAAATGTTCGGAAGTATATTAGAATATTTTAGTATTACGTTAGGCGTTAGTGATATTAGCTTTGGACTTGGATAGCCTATAGTAAAATGAAAAAAAAAAAAGAATACCAGCAATCCTATATAACATTACTAGTATTCCTTTTAACCACTCCAACTAAGCTGCAATGTTTGTGCCTGGAGTTGATTTATGACAAGTCGTATAGCGGGCCCCGAACATTTATGTTCTGCAGTCCATACCCTAAACCATTAAGCTATTGCCACTTAAATAATAAAAGTACATTCCCAAATCTTCAGAACGACATTGAAAACTCTTTAGCCAAATTTGTCTGGGACTTCTTTGATAAAAAATGTTATCTTTTAAAAGTATCCACTACAACCAAGCAATTAGAACTTCTAACTGTATTGGTTATTTTTGTCTGTGGCGAGACGAGACTATTATTATTGAACAATTAAAGGCGAATGTATACAAATTTATAATAATAGAATACTGTAATATCTGACACATTCAGCAAACGCAAGATGTGGATAAACATGGTCAGGAACACAGTGTGTTTATTTGGGTGAGTTACTGATACAAATGGTATGGTGTTGCTTGACTTCAGTGTTTTTTTTCTTTTATAATTAATGCTTATAGTTACAAATATTGCACCTCTTCAATATTTTGTATAAATAAGAATGGGAAGTATCAAATAACTTGTGATGAGAAATGTGCTGATAAACAATTACAATTAAATCATTAAAGAGTTTCTTGTGTCTGTTTCTTCTCAGTAAGTGTCCTCTTAAAAAAATAGTACTGATAAACGAATTTGTATTCTAATTTTCATGAATAAATGACCATCATTACTTTGGTTATTATAGGTTTGTGATAGCCTGGTTATCACTTAAAAATATTATACAACACCAGTGACATTGTATCAATCAAAAATTTCTAAGTTCTAAATTTAAACTTAAGCTTTACAGAGAAGGAATGTATAGTGAGATAAACTAAATGTCTGAGAAATATTAAAAAAATATTTTCAGGGTGTGGAGTACCACAAACCCACACTGGAGCAGCTTGCTGAATCTCTGGTTCTAATATCTCTCAAACAATAGTCTAATGTTCCTGAAACACCTTTCTTTACCTTGTGGGCACATATAGATTGCTACTTAAGGCCTAAATAAATATTTTTTTGACAGTATGCATAAAGATAAGCTGCATGTGATTTTAGTATTTTTTCACTTAGCATAGGGTTGTTGCATTAAAAGCACTAATTCCAGAACTTTACTTGCATGGTAATTCACAGAGAGATTCGTTAGTCATATATTCCATGTGTTTCTTGCCTTTTAAATATTTGCGGTAGGTTGCTAGCAGTAATAATAATACCTGGGTGTATATTGTTTTTTAAATGTGAATTCACCTTTTATATATCCACAGGGTCTCTATTTAGAAGGAGCCAGATGGAACCGTCAAACGGGTCAACTAGACGAGTCCTATCCAAAAATCTTGTTCGACACCATACCCATCATATGGTTCAAGCCAGCGTTGATAGCTGATTTCAACCCACCACCATGCTACTTCTGCCCTATTTACAAAACGAGTGAGAGAAAAGGAGTGTTGGCTACAACAGGACATTCTAGTAATTTTGTTATGTATATCACATTGAGGTCAGACATACCAGAAAAGCATTGGATTAATAGAGGAGTTGCAAGTTTGACGCAGCTTGATGATTAAATAAAGTTTTAAAGAAGACAATGCCTATGATGTATTAGATAGTTGGCAGTAATGATATACATAGACAAAAATGTTATAATGTTCATTAGAATAATAGCAGGAAGTCTGAACAAACACAATGCCTGAATATTGACTTCTTCTTTAGTATTAATTGTATTTATTTTTCTAATTATGAAAGATAACTATTTTATTATACATTTTTTATGATTCCAAATAAAGATACTTTAAATAATAATTTTGTTTTCATCATAATAATTTAGTGCATGTTTCAAATTGACATTTAATTTTACAACATTTAATTGTTTCTACACTTCAAATCAAAACATATGGACCTGTACAGCCTGTTACTAAAAATTCAAATGGCTGGACTGAGAGCTGATGCTATAAGAAGTAACTAAAGCAACTTTTATTTTAGAAAAATAATTAGAGTTCCATGTTAAGTATAGCTAGTACTAGTCTTACTGTATGTACTATACACTACTATAAGAAGCATCGTGTATACAAATTTTTCTTTAAGAAAGTATAAGTAGTAAGACTAGTACTAGCTATACTTAACATGGAACTCTAATTATTTAGAAGATAAAAAATTATAAATATATAAATACACTGGTAACCAAATTGATTTATAATGAAACTTCAAAGACTAAAATATTAGTTCTGATATCCTAACAAGTATAAATGGTCAGACTTGTGGAAAATATACTGAACTATTTAGTTTGGATTATATTTACCTATGCAAAATGCATTTATTCATTTGAATAAATGCATTTTGCTTAGGTAAATATAATCCAATGTTTTATATACATTAACATTTTCTAATTCTTAAGTATATTAAATATACATATATACTTTACCTAAATATGAAACAATTGTAATCAATACAATCTTTTTTCGAATATGGCGTTGCAAATAATCCACCAGTTTGCTATAGGAACTTCCAAAAAAATCTGCTTATTCTGTTGTAGAAGGAGATTGAAAATACAAGTCGGAAATAAAAAAATATTCTTCTTAGTTTAATGTATACAAAACAAACAAGCTCTCGGTAGGCTAGGTAGGTTTTTGCAGGTTTTTGACAAAGAACAGAGAGTATACTACGCTATACAAAGAGTATAAATCACATTACAAGCTAAACAACGTCACTGTCAGTCTCAATTGTCAATTCAATTAAATTATTCAAAATTTTAAAAGCTTTGACCTTGAGTTAAATAACACTAAATGTGAATATTCCGGACTGTTTATATTCTAATAGACATAGTTTGTTTCAAAATTTTAACAACATATATCCGGGTATTAAAGTAGCTGATTTATAGTAGATTATTTATAGAAAGCATTAAACCTCTTTTGAAAATAAAATTTGTAATTTTTTTTAGAACAATATAATAATAAATTGCGTTCATTGCGTTCTTGTTCCTAAATTTACGTATTTAGTTCTCTCGAGTCCAGCATGGAGATGTTAAAAAAACATGTTTAAAACAAATTTATCTTAATGTCAAGTAAGTAGTCGCATTCAACAAGACTCAATCTTCTTTACCTTTTAGAATTGGGAATATCGGTATAAGAGCGATTTTTTTTGGACCGATACGACTAAGAGACCTTCAAGAAAAATGCCTATACCTTTCTCCAATGCCGGCAACGCATCAGCTATTGCTCTAAATTGAATCAGGCATCGAAGACCTTTGATGCCTGGCCTCGTAGGATACGGGACTTGAGGTATTCCTCCTTTTCCGGGCGTGTTCTCAGGGGGCTGCTGCTCCACCGGTCCTGGATACCAATGTGTCCGTGGTTTGTGGTTGAAATGTGCCTATTTCACGCCTTATGTCGGAACTTGACGCGCATCCCCGAAGTCGTAGTCTGCTACGCTGATTCTTATACATGAGCGCGTACCACGCTGGTGCAGCGTAGGAAAGTCGCGAGCAGACGTAGGTCTTGTAAATGCCGACCTTCGTTTTGATCGGCAGTAGAGGACCGAACGTTAGAGCGAATAGTTCACATGGGTAACCATGCGCAGCGAGCGGTCTATATTCCTCTGGTATTGTAGGTTTTCATGGGCGGCGCTGATCACTTACCATCCACGTGAGCCACCGGCTCGTGTGCCCCCTATTTTATAAAAAAAGAGAGGTTTCAAGTATTGCGCAGTCAGGTTTTCTTTCCCCGCACACAGTGTTCACTATTTATCCAGTAAAATTCTTAATAATGATTTCACTTAGGACAACAGAATTTCGTTCTACTTCTGACCGGTTATTTCATCATCAAGAGATGAAGTGGAGGAGTTTTGGGAGTATGATAAATAAGTTCTACAATTTATAACACGAATAAAACGAATTTTTATATTCGGGACAGACAGGTGGTAACCCCGTCGCCGTTTTTATGTCCAAGCCAACGATATAATTCGTACATAAGTTTTTGAAAAACCCATTGGTACGAGCCTGCCACCTGGGGATCGAACTCGGGTCTCTTGACTCGAAATTCCGACCACCAAACTACTCGGCTATCATGACATATATGTTGTGATTTTAATTTGGTGGTTTGGTACCGCCCGACCTCACTATGAGTCAGTACTTGGAATGTTTGTTGATCAAGAAGTCATTCAAGTCTATCATTCACTGACATGACTGATGGTCGAGGTTTTGAAATAGACTTGTGTCATGTCTCTCTGACTACTCAGACATTTCATCTAAACCGATGTTTACTGAAGCTGAAAGATGGGTGGTGTGGTCACGATGTAAAATTGGGTGATGTGAAAGTAAACTGTCTGCAGTGGAAGCAAATTCATCTAAAACCTGGTCGGAACAAGCTGCAGCCTTCAACGTTACTCGATCACACTTATTCATTAAAAGATAAAGAGCTCGAAAAATATAAACTCGATAAGTAAAAACAAAGAAATCGTGTCGATGGTTGCCTTCACTAAACAAATAAGGGGATTCTATTTTCGTTTGTCCTCTAAGAGTTTTGAAAACGTCCTTCGTATAGTTTTAGCAAACGCAAATTATGTCAAAGTAAATTGCTTGTCTTATTGACAAGCCGTGACAAGCCACTATTGTTCATATAACTACAACTATTACTGGAAAGTTGTATCGTGAATATCGTGAATGACGATGACAAGTATGCTCTCAAACAACATAAATTAGTCAATCGTTCTAGTTTACTGTCAGCATCTATATAATGTACTCGTGTGTTGTGTGTGTAAAGTGTTTCACTTCCTTCTTCACGCAACGCTGGAAACTCTCTGTCATGTCGAGTACCAAAAGGTTTTTTTCAAAAACTTATGTACAATTTATAACGTTGGCTTGGATATAAAGACGGCGACAGGCTTACCACCAGTGACGACCGAAAAAATGTCTTCGGTGCAAGGTCGGTAGAAAGGACTTATTTGTCTAAACCTCTATTCCTGTATTGGGAAAGGCGTGAAGATATTTTAATTTTTTTTATTCTTCATATTTAAATTATCATTTATTGTAGAAGCGTGCACGTCGCGACCCCTGCCAGCCCTTTTCAGTGCTGCAATTCTACTCAGCTGCGCACAATGCCAACGAGGGTTAGGGCGTCCCCCTAAGGCGACGCACACCAGTTCGTCCCCGTTGGTGTGGAATGCAGCGCGCAAAGCGGCGATGGCGACCGCCACCCGTCACGCACTGCACGCACTGACGGAGTGCAGAGTTGGCAGGTGGATTGTTAGAGGAGGCATGAGAGATAAGACGAATGAGTTGATCGAAATAATGAAAGAAAGAGAACTACATGTCGTGTGTTTGTCGGAGACCAAACGGAAGGGCAGTGGTACTGAAGAGCTCCCTGGCGGGGCGTTAGCTTTATGGTCCGGAGTCCCGGAGAGCGAGAGCGCCTGCCAGGGAGTGGGGGTGCTGCTGTCGTCTCGGTTGGTCGATGTTATGACAGAATATAAGGTTGTGAACTCAAGATTTCTCTGGGTTCGCTTTAAATTGGGACTGACGAAGTTATTCCTTTTGGCTGCTTATGCGCCGGTAGCTTCGTCGTCCAGGGCTGAGCTGGAGGAGTTATGGGAGAATGTAAGAGAAGTTCTAGATTTGGTTAGGGGAAACGAAAGAATTGTTGTATGTGGTGATTTGAATGGATGGTTTGATACCGCTCGGCCAGGGTACGAGTCGGTGCTTGGAATGTTTGGTGATAAAAGGGTTAACGATGTCTAAGGAAAAGGGTCTTCTTGTGACAAACACTAAACATAGTGTTTGTCACAAGAAGACCCTTTTCCTTGCATACAGCCAGAATATGCTTGCCAGCATCGTTAACCCTTTTATCACCAAACATTCCAAGCACTAAACATAGTCACAAGAAAATCCATATGTATACTAGAAAAAAGAGAGAATGAGAGAAGTATGATTGATTTATTCCAGGTGGATGACCGACTGCGAAAACAGGTGATGGATACGCGAGTGTTCAGAGGTGCTGACGAGGAACGGATCACTATCTAGTGATTACTAGATTTAGGGGTCTGTTCGCGGGTTGGCGCCACCGTACGGCGATACCAGAACCACAGTCGGTCGGTAGCATTCGAAGCGGGAAGCTTCAGGAAGCAGACACAAGGGATAAATATCAAGCAAGGGTAGCCGTGTGTTGTGTTATGTGTGGACGAAATATGGCAGAGCCTTAGGTATGGAATGGTTTGTACAGCGGAAGACATGTGTGGATCTGTGGAAAGAGGTAGTAGTAAAAAGGGTGATGCATGGTGGAATGTCGAAGTGAAAGAAGCAGGTAATACGAAGAAGAAAGCATGGTTAGACTACTTGGCTTGAGAAAGCATTTGATAAGGTTGTAAGGAAGAAAATGTGGGAACTGTTGCCGTGGTATGGTGTGGATGGTCGATTGCTAAGGGCTGTACAGTCACTTTATTGTGACTGTAAAGCCTGTGTGCGGGTAGAGCATGACCTGTCACCCATGTTTAGCGTTCAATCAGACGTAAAACAGGGTTGTGTCATGTCTTCCTGGCTGTTCATAATGTATCTCGACAGCTGTTTACAGAAGCTGAAAGATAGTTAATTGGGTGTGAAATTGGGTGACATTAAAGTAAATTGTCTGCTATTTGCTGATGATGCAGTGCTTATTGCACCATCAGAGGCAGAACTGCAGACATTAGTCACGCGTATGAAAGAAGAATGTGAAATTAAAGGTCTCCGTTTGAATGCTAATAAAACTAAGGTTCTGGTACTTGAAAGGGACGAAGAAAGAACGAAGTGTGAAATACAGGAATGTCTAGAACAGGTGTATGAAATTGTATACTTGGGGAGTGCGTTTAGCCGGGATGGAAGATGTGATTTAGATGTGGACAGGCGTGTCGCTGCCGGGAACAAATTCAATGGTGCTCTGACTGCGTTAGTCAAAAGGCAAGGCGTAGTGAAAAGTGCACGCCTTGCAATACATAACGCAGTGTTGGTACCGACTTTGTTATATGGCAGCGAAACCTGGGTATGCCAGAAGAAGCATAAAAGCAGGTTGAATGCAGTGGAGATGCGATCTCTTCGTAAAATGTGCGGCCTAACATGGCCGACCGAAAGCGAAACGAAGAGGTTCGCAACATGGCAGACAGCAAATTGCTCGAAGAGGGGAGGGTCAAGAGTACTCGGATACCTCGACGTGCATGTATGAAGAAGATAATGAATCTGAAAGAAGCGAAAGAGGTATGTATATATATATATATATATATATATATATATATATATATATATATATATATATGTATATATATATATATATATATATATATATATATATATATATATATATATATATTTAAATTATTATTTAAAAAAGATTAATTCTTGCACACTAGTACACATTCAGATATTTGTATTATATGATTAATTATTCATGTTGTTGTTCTCAGTACAGAGGTAGCCAAAGGTTTAGACAATTTAGACCTTTCTATTACTAAAAGAACGTGTTTTTTGTTTGGGTACGATGAATGAATGAGTGTGGACCAAATCGTTAAGAAAATATGCAGCGATGTAGTTTAATAAGAAAAAAACAATAAAAGGAGTCGTGATAGGCCGAGACTAACGTCCCCACGAAAGGGTTCCCGCCACGTCGCGGCGGTGGACTTAGTACCCGTGGCTTCGACACTCACGGTGGACAATGCCGATGCAACATGACCTAACTTAATGCGGTAATGGCCGACCCATAGTGACCGCTCCAAGTTAGCTTGGTCAGCCTACATCGGACGCGTGTTCGTGGGTTGTAGATGGAGTGTTTTCGTCGTTGCCTTCGTACCACTCTCCATGCCTTCCACAGATAAGGAAGAGTCAAACGCGGTGGAAAAACAGTTTTAGTATTGCGTTGTACCATGCTCTTTATCCTCCGCGACTCTGGCGGAAGGTTGCACTGCTGATGCGGATCGCAGGGGGAGAGGAGTGTCGTTATTGCAAGGCGCCTGCCCACCACGTCGGCGGGCTGGTGCTCGGTCAATCACCAGCTTTTCTGAGCTGCATGTCCTCCGGGGGGTTCATCAACTATGTGAGTTTGGAGGAGAAGGAGATAGACGCGTCCGTGTTCCGGTGCGTCTTTCCTGGTGGGAAAGGGAGAGGAGTCATTCTCTACCGAGGAGGGGCTGACTTGGACGGCCAGCGCGAATGGGACAGAGGATATGTGCGAGAGTGTTTCCATGGTCCTGTAAACATGCGAAGGCGGAACGCCGTGGAGTTTTTGCCGGAGTAAGCTCGATTTTACACGACTTGGAGGGTATACGTTACACTACGTTTACAATAAAAAAAGCCCAAGATCTTTCGAAGATCTTGTGAGTAAATTGCTCGAGAGAGGAGCTGGTCAAGGGTAAACTATAAGGCTACACAGAAGAAAATGATAAATCGGTAAGCGTCGAGACACTTGGCGACCTGTAATTTCTGACTCCCGGTGTCAAGGTTAAGAAAGAAAGATAATAATAGTATAGTTTATTGTAAAATAATATGCAAAAGTATATTAAATCAAGTTATAACACATCATAAAGCCCCTATTGATTCATTTAAATGATAAAAATGATCCTCATATAATAAGAAGTCTCGATAGCCGAGTGGTTGGGTGGTCGGAATTTCGAGTTAAGAGACCCGAGTTCGATCTCCAAGTGGCAGGCTCGTACCAATGGGTTTTTCAAGAACTTATGTACGAATTATATCGTTGGCTTAGACATAAAGACGACGACGGGCTCACCACCTGTCACATTGTCCCGAAAATATCTTCGGTGAAATTATCTAGACTAGACCTCTGTCTGTCCCTGTGTTGGGAATTGCGTGAAGATATTTATCTATTATTCTATTTTATATGTAATACTAGCTGTCTCCCACGGCTTTGCCCGCAGTTTAACACTTAACGCGAAACCCTAATTATGTTTCTAAAATAAAAGTAGCCTATGTTACTCCGTATTACATTAGCTATCTGTCAGAGAAAGTCTTGTTAAAATCGGTCCAGCCGTTTCAAAGATTAGCCGGAACAAACTGACAGACAGAAAAAACTTGTAAAAAAAATATTTTGGTGTATGTACCTTATGTATATTTTTATAAATATAGTAAAAACAGTTATTTCAATATTACAAACAGACACTCCAATTTTATTTATATGTATAAATTAATTATACTGAACCTATTGAATATGTGTTTGTATGTATGTGCTAGTTGTTTGGTTGGCGCCGCTCCGGCGCCGAAATTTCAAAAAATAATAATAAGGGGGCACTTAAGTCGCGTGACCTTGGTGCCGGGAATGGCCTCTGGCTACCATCTTCAGTAGAATACGATTTATGAGCAAATGCATAGAGTAGTATGTTACAACTACTTATACCACTAAAATAGTGAGAAAATTTCCTATTGATATAATAGTATACAGAAAACGGGAAGTTTATTAATTGATAACAGTCTTATAGGAAAAAAAGAATACAACGAAAGTCTCATTACATATTACAATTTTTGTTTTGTATGAAAAAACTAATCACGATCGCAAGACACAACATTTTTATGTAGACTAATAAATGACTTACCGAAATAATTACTCTGTTTTACATGTACCTACACCAAGATTCTGAGTAATGCAACACTAAACACAACACTCTTCAATGATGTCACGCAACACCGTGGTTTTGTTAACATTAAGATTATATTACGTTGGTAAACACTTAGTTTTAATTCTTATCTAAAACGATCACAAATGTATTTGTCTTCACACATTTACATTTAAAAACTTAGAATTGCTTTGAACATTGTTAAAAAATACGAATTTGTATGACCTCACCCCAAAAACGGATTGTTCACTTATTGGACTCATTTCAGAAACATGTAAATCACTTTTCTAAAAGACTGTGTTATGTTAGAATAAACAATATGTGCAATATCAATGTTACATTAGAAATACCACTTTCCATAAAAAAAATAACGGACAATTCACTCTTATATTCCCGCCAAATTTCACTAGAAATTACGTAATAATGTACAAATCGGGTAGTGATAAGATATCGATAGATGAACATGCTGACTTTTCTTTATCGCAGGCATATTCATTATATATTCATTGGGGTAAGGAAAAACATAATGATTTTTGTTTTATTCCTTATTTTGGTTCGTAAAATTGCTTGAAGGAATAAATTAATAAAATAGAACATAATTTATGTTTCCAAATATTTTATTTGAATGACAACTGTTATAGTAAAATATAAGTATGGCCGTTTGGCTTTATTCAGAGTAAAAGCAAATAAAGTTTTGTTAAAATTTGATTTTTTTTAAATTTGAATACCTAATCTAACAATACAATATCATAAGCAAAAAAAAACAGAATATTAAATATTTGTAAAACAAAAACAGAAACAAACAACATGCAACAAAACTCAATAGAAGTTTATATTCTTTTCAATAAGTTCAATAAAACGCATAAAATAACTCCGCCGTGCGGTTTTGCGCTAAAGCAAATTTCCGCTTTGCTACGAGACACTATGGAAGGTACGAAACAAAAATGAGGCAGTCATCTTTTAGCATCATTAGACAGGTCAGACCGACAGACATCATCATCATTACTTTAACCAGTAAATATATGCCTACCCAACCTGGACAAAATTGTTACACCACGATTGAATTGCCACCAGACAGAATATTTCCATAGTCGTGTTTTACGACACCAAAGAAACCCAGATACTAGAACCTTATCATCATGGAAGAGCGTGAAAATTTTTGAAGCAGCCACTTAAACAAAGCGGCACTCCACAAACCTCACACTCCTAAACAGTTGTACTGGTCCGATTTTCACGTACGACGCACCATAAGCAGGCGCGCCGGTTGCGCGAAGAATATGTCGCCTAATAAAGTGAAAACCATTTAGCCAACCTTCAGGCAAATTACCGCTAAAAAGCCCATATGGCGCCCTATTGTTGGCAGACCTCTGCCGAGGCTTAGGCACTGAATGCTTCTTCATAATCTTGTCGACAAGTTCTAAGCGAAATGCCAATTGACCAACAGGTTCGCTCTGGTACTTGTCAACAAGAATACGACTGTCAGAGATTGAAATATTCAGCAACCTCTTGAATAGTTTTTTGTACCATTTTCGGTTCTTTTTCCTTTCAATCAAACAAGGTTCCAACATTTGGTCTTTCTTGTCAACGCCTCCCATATATTTATTATAATCTGCATTCATTGTAAGTTTATAGTGAGGCGTTGTGCCAAATTTGCCTTCAAAATACACCGAGTCAGTACCGTGATGTGTTGAAGTTGTATAAATCGGCTTATTGTCACGGTAGACCATTACCACAACATCGCCGGAATGCCGAGCAACGCATGATCCTTCAGAGGGTGTGGCAATTTGGATAACTGGTGGCAAATTTTTATTCACCTCTTGAAATCTATTATTACCTTGCGGCATAGAGGATCAAAAAATTAAAAAAAAAACGGTAAGTTCTTACTCTTGACAACGCTGCTCAAAATTATTACACCATAAAATATATTTTAAGAGGATTAGGAACATATGACGAAGTAAAATCCCTACAAAAAAATAAGTGTAATTCATAAAAAGTATGATTACTATTTTAAGAAGTAATATGGAATGTCATCCAAACAAAAGAAATTACCATATGCAGTTAGCTAATTATAAGTCGATTTTTATGTTACTTTTGAAGTATATAAAACTACAGATAACATAACCAACATAGTTATATACAAAATAATGCTCAAACAAAGAATATATAAATATATAATATAAAGATTCAAACAAAATATGTAATAAAAGTTATGCAAATAACGTTCTGCGAGGAGTTATATTAAGAATTATACTAGGAAAGTTTTAAAAAAAGAAAAGCACTATGATAATGTTATTTTTCCGATAAAAATGCTTTCCCTAAGGAACGTGAGTATAATCAATTTCACATCAAACCTTTTTTTAACAGGTGCATTTTTCTTTTTCCTTCCTTTTAGATTCGTTTAGAACTGCAAGACATACTGTAGGTATAGCGCAGAATCCTTTTTCTTCTAACATTTTCTGACAAATTTTAAGTAGAAAATACCAATATCGCGATATACGAATAATTTATGTTGCATCGAAAATAATTGTATCATCTAATCAATAATTGCAAACTTTGCAACGTAAATAAAATAATTGAAAGTCATTGATAAAAATTGATATTGAAAATTGTTTACACATTAGGGATGGTTCTTTACACGCTTTTAAATCGCAACCTTAAATTAAGAAACTGTTTGAATAGTCAACAGTTCTTTTTTAAATCTAGAAGAAAGCGTATGAAATAAATAGAACATTAAATAAATTTTAGAAAGGTTATGAAAATAGTAAAAAAAAAATAATACTTTAACTAATTGCGCAAGAATGAGTAAGAGGAAAATTATCAGTATAATATTATCAGCATGCGTATAAAGGAACACACTTAATTTGTTGCTTTTTGTTGTGCCTTGTAGATGGCGCACCAAACTTGTAAACTGCGTTTGCTGAACTGACATTTTTGGTTATTTTTGTTCTTGCCTCGTGTTTACTTTAGTGTCTTATTTCGGTACAATTGCGAAAATTTTCTTGTACAATACCCAAAAGAATAATATTTCGAATGGGTACCGCGTCTTGACACTGAAAAGTATCGATCCGCGTTTCCGGACTAGATATATGTATACAGTTTTATCACGTGGTGGTGTGATTTATATAATTCTTGTTTACCGCACTAAGCGAAACTTTGCGCATGTGCGTCCCGTCAGTAACCTCAAAGTGAAGAACGGGGACGGATTCGGCAGTTTCCGGATATCCGGGTGGTTGGTTGGAGCTGTGATGTGCTATCGTGAGGGTGCGCGTCCCGCTGAACAGCGTTGGTGAAACACGCGCCGGACATGGCTCAAACTCAGTTCACGCGGAGCTCAGAGAGCGACGCATGGGCGCTGCTCGCGCTCAAGTCGGCGCCCGCCTCACCTTCCAAGGTCCAGTGGGCGCAGGAGCCGGCGCCCATTGCCATCGCTAGACTAGATGGTCGGGATTTCGAATACCTGATTCGTCAAAAACGCGTTATAATAGGCCGGAATTCGAGCCGTGGTCAGGTGGATGTAAACATGGGGCATTCAAGTTTCATTTCTCGTCGCCACCTTGAACTCTTTTACGATCATCCGGAATTTTACCTCACGTGCAACAGCAAGAATGGCGTGCTCGTGGACGGTGTGTTCCAGAGAAAGGGATCTGCTGCTATGTTGCTGCCAAAAAGGTCAGTAATTCTAATTTTTTACAATTCTGTTCAACTTTTGTTTGTAAACATTGTGTTTGTTTATACCTACCCACTTGTTTTTTTTAATAATAGCCATCTATTGCAGGTCATGTTGTATTTGTACTTATTATTCTTTTTTTGTTGTTCACCTTTTATTTTTGATTATGTAAATTTGTGTTTTATTAAATGCTTTTCTTATGATTTTTAGTTTTAAAGTGTAGGTTGCATCACCTTTTATAAAGTTTTCACCATATGTGCATTTTTAGTATGTATTGATTATATTTTATTTGAGAATTATGTGTATATTATTTCTTGATTGTAATATTTGTGCCTGCATTTGCTACGAAAATTGATGATATTTATTGCAAAACTGTGTGGGATTGCACACTTATATCGCACACAAATACACCTGTGGTGTATTAGTCATCATGTTTATTAATGGCATCATGCTATCAAGTATAATACCTACTTTTGTTTTTGAAATTGCTTTTTGTTATCAATTTACTTAACTATTACAAGAATAGAGTTTGTATTTAAATAATAATATATAAAATAAAGTTTGTTATGGAATAGCGGAAATCTATATTTAAATCCGGTTTGGGCAGAAATTATGCCCATGTGAATATGTTCTTAAGAAATGTGTGTTAATATGTATTTTAATCTAAAATATATACTGAGACTCCTGCTTTATGTAATTGTTTGAATATTTTTTGTCTACATACATGCCTTTTCCAATTCTCATGTAGACAGAGATCTAAATAATTAGTCCATTTGACTCACCTTTCATTGAAACTTATTTGGGACAATAGCACAATATACTTACATATACCTATATTTACACACACACACATATAATTTATAAATATGTAACAGACAAAATTGAGTTTAAACATTCATTTTCATCTCACAGATGTTTGGGCCTAGGATTTTGAACTCTGAACTCCTGGCTTCAAAAGCGGGGTCATTACGATTTAGACTATAGGGCCTTTATATACTCTAAATTATTAATCATCTGGATCTCAGTCTACCCTAGTATTGGAAATAGCATAAAGATTTTTTTTTCATATATTTGTGGAAGTTTTCCTTTACCAACTCTTCCCCTACAAATTTAATGTCAATTACATGTCAACATCATGAACAATAACATTATACAATTTTCCTTATCCCAAATATATTGTTATTTTCGGAAAATTATCATTATAAATATAAGCATACTATATATTAATTTGATATGAATAAAATATCAATAAACAAAAATATTACACTTATTATACTTCACATATATTATATATAAATATATGTGAAGTATAATAAGTGTAATATTTGTGAATAATATAAGTGTAATATATATAAATATCATCACGCCATTCCCAATACAGGGGTAGATAGAGGTCCCTTGCACCCACCTTCCACCGAAGATATTTTGCGTGACAGGAGGAGAGCCTATCGCTGTCTTCTATGTCCAAGCCAACAATATTAATCATACATAGGTTTTGAAAAAACCCACTGGCACGAGCCTGCCATGTGGCAATCGAACTTGTGTCTTGTGTTTGATTTTAATATTATTCAGGTGATTTCTGCACTTATTTAGTAGCATGTTGTGAGAGTGAATAAATTGTTAAAAAAATAACAAGTATAATTTTTTTTTTTTTAACTCTGAGTAGAAAATATTTTATAGTAGTATTTACAATCTGTAAGTAAACTTAATGAACATAAAAGTAAACAAACAATTATTAGGTCATTATATATAATACATGCCAGTGATAAGAAAGTATTATATATTTGCTACTACACATTTGTTTCTCTGTGAATGACATGTGTGCGTAAAAACACATTACATTGTCTTGGTGTGGGTGATGCAATATGTGGAAATACTTACAACTAATTTGTTATGATATTTTAAGATTTTATCTTTGTTTAATTCTTTTTTTTATTTATTTTTATTCTTACAATAACATTAAATATCAATTTTAGTAAATGCTTTTCTAATCCCTACCCTTTAATTCTAATCCCTACTTTTATTTCCAAGCCAACAATATTAAACCCATTGATACGAGCCTGACAACTTTGGTCTCTTGATTCGAAATTCCGACCACCGATTTGCGACAACGTGACAGGTGGTGAGCCCGTCTCTGTCTCAATGTCCAAGCAGACAATATAATATTGTCTGCTTGGACTATTAAATTTTGCAGTTTACAATATTGTCAATACATTCACCAGTTCTTGAGTTTTATAGATAAAGATTATGTAATGTGTAACATCATGTAAAGCGATAGTCGACATAAGGTTCATTATTCTTTATTATACTCTTTTTTATGTGCAAATAATAGTAAAGCAGATTAATTATTAAAGTTAATTATAAACAGTAAATGGATAATAAAATATGTTACTGTAGTTTAGGAGCCTTATCATGAGGTCATTTAACTAAAATAGAAATGTGTGCGATTATTGGTTTTATGGAATTAAATAAAGAAAAAATGCTCAGTGAATATAAGATCATGTTATCTAACTGTAGTGTATTTTTGATATGAATCTTTGATTTGAGGGCTTCTTTAAATTTATAATTTAATGTTATGAATATTATAGCGTCTGCATGCACCAACCTTGGAATTGACATTGGCCATCAATAGATGGTGGGATAACCATCTCACTAAAACTATTTTTTATCAGATTGATGAAGGATAGCAGCTACTACTGGTAATTTTAAGTCATCCTATTCTATATGTTTGTTCTATATGTATGTTTCTTGAATTATTCCACTACATAAGTACTTAAACATTTTTGTTATTGTTTACCTCCATCAATGGGAAACCTGTCTGATATTTGTTTTGATTTGTTTTTTTAAGGTTGGTTATTCCACCATCTGGTGGCAGCCATTGTGATTTTTAATACTTTATCTCTATTTTTTTTCTATGATACTTGCAGGAAAATATTGTGCGATTGCATATACACCATATGGAATTTTTCTTGTGTTATATTTCTACATATGCTATTCATTAGGTAAACTAACATATTGATGTGCTCATAATTATTTAGCCCATACACTAAAGTTCTGAATGTTGACTTGTAAATTGGCATAATTTCTTGATATATATGGCCAACACTCTTAACAGACATACGAAATAGAAATTTAACTGGTGCAAGTAAAACATGATTGCTAAAAGTTGGGAGCCTTGCCACAGTACAGCATTGGTTGTGGGCTAGAAACAAGCTTGTGTCTGTTGTTTTTTTGATTTATTTCTTCATTCACCTGCACCTTCAACTGCATGATTGAGGAACAGCATCAATCATGCCCAGTTTGGTTACAAAAAAGTAGTTATTTTATTCCATATGTTGTATATGTAATATTGGCAGGTGGCTTTGTTTATTGTATATAAATTGGAATTTATTAGCAGAGAACATAAAATAACATTGAACAAAAACAGACCAAATTGGTTACTATTAGGTATATGTATAGTCACAGGATGTTGTTTACGTACATGCAAACCAGTATTAAGTTCAAACATGTATTTTTGTAAACACAAGGAAACTTTGTTGCAAGACAACTGATACAGAATAATCCAGATTATTTACTTGAGGATTTATTTGTGAGTGTTTTGCATGTGACAACTTGATAAATCTGCCGACCCACTCTTCTTTTAGGGTCACGATAGCCATCAGGCTGGGTGATCAGAATTTTAGTCAAGAGACTCTGAGTTAAATCTCCACTCATCAAGTGGCATGTTGTCCTAATAAATATCTATAGTTGGAGCTCTGTCTCTATTCCTGGTCCCATCCACGCGGCCCCTCCAGTATCTATTTTTCCGGATTGTGTGGGTCATGTCTCACTACATGAACAAAAAGGGAAAGGGCCCTAGGTAGACAGATCACAGAAAGTTTAGTGTACACGTTTAACTGGCTTCGTATTGATGCATTGGTACGGCGTTCAGTACATTTAAACTCCCAGCATTTAACGCTAGAACTACATTTCATACGCATCAATCCTTCCTTCAGCTTTCTCTGAAGCATCGAAATTACTTAATTATCTAGACCTCTGTCTATTGTGTGTATATATTCATTAGCGTGAATTATTGGGTATACAGTCTCCTGGTAATAATACTAATAAATTATATAATATTCCGTATCTAAAAAAAATAACTAAAAAACTAACATGCTGGTTGTATGGCTTTTGTAAGTTGTCTCTACTATAGTACTAAAATGTATTAGTGATTTATGCGTTCGCCTTGTTTAGTCTGGTATCTGTGTCACATAAGATCTAGCGCGCAGACTGTCGTGGCACATACGGCCTTGGACGCTATCTGATAGGCGATTACATACGGGGCACTAGTGATCCGCCCCGTCTGTGTTTACTTCGTACTACACTTGTCAACTGTTTTTTTTTTTTCTGTATGGTCTCAGCTACTGTGCTCTAGGCATAATAATTCTGCCAGTGTCCAGTTTGAGGGTGATTTAGCAGGTCTTTCTGAGGTTTATCCGTGAGTAGGAGATGTAGGAAGAGCTCACGCCTAAAACAAACATGACACTCAGTTAAGGACAACACAAAACATCACAAACATAAATATAAATAAATATCTTCACGCAATTCCCAATACAGGGGTAGACAGAGGCCAAGTCTAGACAATTAAGTCCCTTTGACCCACCTTCCACCGAAGATATTTTCGGGACAACGTGACGGGTGGTGAGCCCGTCGCCGCCTTTATGTCCAAGCCAACGATGAAATTCGTACATAAGTTTTTGAAAAACTCATTGGTACTGCCACCTGGGGATCGAACTCGGGTCTCTCGACTCGAAATTCCGACCACCCAACAACTCGGCTATCGTGACATCACAAACATTACGATAAATTGAGGAAGTGGAAAAGTCAACGTGTCCTGGCTTTTTGGAGACGATTGATAGATGATATAGATTCCAAAGTAAGTGGTTAAACTTTTGTACAATGGTTGTCGTGTATTTGGTGTGACGTTGCGAGTATCGTATGACTCTGATGTTCGTACGTTGAGTATTGTGATCGGCGGCCCGATCCCTTCCCCTGCCATCTCCATTCCTCTTATGGCTTTGCGGATGTAAATGTTTGTCGGTTATCATACATACCTATAGATGTACGTGTACATAGATAAAGATTCCCAAATAAGTAGCTAATGCACATGTGTTATGGGATCATAAACAACGATGGAAACAGACCCGAGAACTTGCAGAAATAGGGGTTTTCAATATGGCACCGAGCGGGAATCGAACCCCGGACCCGGATGACACCTTGAAAACCGGTGTGTACGCGACGCTTCCACCGAGGTGGTCAAAATTATCAGCTATCTTATACTATATGCTTTTCATCATGACATGTTTTATTGAGAACTTTGGCGGGCATAGTTCTCATTTACAAAGGTCTGGACAATTAAGTCTTTTCAACCCACTTCCATCGAAGACATTTTTTGGGGCAACGTGACCGGTGGTGGTGAGTCCTTCGTCTTAATGTCCAAGTCAACGATAGACTATACATACACACATACATTAGACATTAAGAAATACAAAATTCATATTCATGATTCATAATTTCTTGAAAAAAAAAAAAAACTCATTACGAGCCTATCACCTGGCGATTGAACTCTGAATCGAATTCCCATCACCCAACCACTCCGCTATTGTGACTTACAACATTAAACTTGTAAAGATAGTGTCAAATAGTTTGAGTAAGCAGATTTCGTCGCCGATGTCACACAGCAACCAGTCCTGTCATCGTTCAGAATTTACGCGAATGATATTTTGGGTGTGGCGTATCGATGACGTCACTCAGTTGTCGAGTACAGAAGAATCGAAGGATAATTTTACAGGCATGCCGAATTTAATCAATTAATTAATGAATTAGCGATGGCTTAATGTAGTAAACCGCTTTTCTGCATTGTCTCTGGTCTTTGTGTTTGATGGTATCTGCCTTTTTTTGATTAAACTACAGAGTACAGTTTGTTTTGTATTTTGAGGATTGCACTTACGTGCTTGCTTACTTTGACATAAGGGTATGTGGCCGCTTTTATTTATTTATTACATAATACGTATGGTCGTGCGGTATGCTTCCGACTTTTGCGTATTTTTAATAAATACTTTCGATCTTTTCGATTCGAGTTAAAGCTACATAAATATCTTCACGCATTTGCAATACTGGCGTAGACAGAGATCTAGGCGAATCTTTCGACTCAGTTTTCACCGGACCTTATCGGGGACAGCGTGACAGGTGGTGGGAATATCTTCATCTTAGTCTCCTATACATACCATATAAATACTCATCAAGTATTTGTCTGTATTGGGATTCGAACCTGCATAGCTTCGAAAGCAGTGTCACCACCAACTCGACTATCCGGACGTTAATGTATATAATTTTAAAATTGCTACATGTTCAATGTTAACCGCGGTATTATCGCCGTGTGCCCTTCTCCCGTGTTAAACAGGTATGCAGGTCAATTCCTATTTAAAGATTGCGCGTAGGGCCGCGCAAATACGTAGTACATCCAGTCTCGTATATCTGGTAACGCGTCTCGTACAAAGTAGGCGCATATCTTTGTAGACAGTGAAAGTCGGGCCGCTTTTGTGTATGACTCACCCTCAGTAGGTATGATCTCGGAGACGGTATTGCGAGCACCTGCTGCAGTAGGATTGAACTGGTTATTGAATAAATAAGAAATAATAATAATATCTTCACGTGATTCCCAATACAGGGGTAGGCAGAGATCTAGTCTAGACAATTTAGTCTTTTAGATCCATCTTCCACCGAAGATAATTTCGGGACAACGTGACAGGTGACGAGCCCGTCGCCGTCTGTATGTCCGAGCCAACGATACAATTCGTACATAAGTTCGTGAAAAAACTTATGTACGGATTGAACTCTGGAAAAAACTTATGTACGGATTGGTCTCTTGAATCGAAATTACGACCACCCAGCCACTCTGCTATCGTGAGTTTTCTGGCTATTGAATAAATGGTATGCGTCAGATAGACATGTGACAGCTTCGTCTTATATATTGACACTAGCTCTAGTCCCCAGATCTGCCCGTGTGGAATCATTTTATCGCGAATATTTGTTTTTGTTCTGCTTTAGCGGTTCAGTTGATAGTGTTACAGACAAATAGAGAGGCATGGAATTACATTGACATTTAAAATATTAGTATTGATGGTATATGATGCAGGAGACTCTAATTCAGTCTCGTTGAGGAAGGCTCATTTCAGTTTTCAACATTTTGGCAGATTTAACTTAATAAATATTTATGATAATTAAATTTTATGATGAATTTTTCAAATTAAAACTTTTATACATATAATACTAGGTAAATCTGGTCATCGCGCTTAGCTGTGTGTGTAATTATAAAAGTTATACAAATATTGCGGAGCATTTATTCATCAAGGTAATATTTATATTTTTCATTGTTTGATTAATTACCTAATCTTATTAAATAGTTATAATTAATACGCTACACATTAATCATCTGGTGAAAGTGTCACTATTTATAAGTAAGTAATATTCGTGAGTAATCTGTACAGTCAGTGTGCATATTTGAAAACATATAAGTTAAATTATATAAGTTAAGTTAATCCTTGAATACTACAATGGAAAGAATATAATGTATTACACATTTGTCTTGCACATTTGTCCCATCCGGGAGATGGAAAGCTATCTGACTAAGGAATAGTCAAGCGTGCCGTAGGGTTGTGGCTTGACTATGCATCTTTATTCTTCCTCCTCCCTCCTCTGACTGCCCTCTTTGCGCGTTTTGGGAGACATTTAATGTTGTCTTCTTTTGGTCTATCCACCTCAAGGACGCCATGCAAAGAACTCTTGTGCCCTCTACTCCATGACGATAGAACGTGAGAAATAGTGCCAGAAAATAGACGGTCATTAGATATGTTGTTAAATGTCTAATGAATGCTTTAAATAGATTCCTCTCCATCCAGAATGCTTGATGTCATCACGTCAGGCCCTGTCGGAACTAAAAGGCGCCGGCTGGATCTCTAGGTATCCACCTGGTCCCTTTACTCAAAACGTGTGCTGTTATTAAAAAAAAGGGAACACGATGGCTTCCGTCCTTGATCCCAGACTAGGAAAGTTCCGCTTAATACCGGATGAGTGTCATTTATGTGAACGGCCCTCTTCTCATAAGACGGATTAGGCGCAATAAGCTCTCAGCTCCTGTGCGCATGTGCGGGACGCTCCTACGTGTGATTGAGCTAATCCGGATGCGGATCTTGTCGGGATTATGGCGAATTTGTTCTGCTGAATATGTTATAAAACATCCTCACGCCATTCCCAATACAGGGGTAGACAGAGGACTCGACAATTAAGTCTTTTCGACCCACCTTCCATCGAAGATATTTTTGGGACAACGTGTATTTGCAATATCACCACCCATGCATATGCACATGCGGATCGGCGCTCCACCTCACCTTAGGCTGCTGCCCTGATTCAACTGCCTGGTTCACCGGTCTATTTGGTTCTATTTTACATTGTCTCCGGGTCCGGGTGTTGTGGTCTTCCTTGTTTCGGATTCCAAAACACAAGTGCTAAAGCTACTTACTTTCTTTGGGATCAGATCAATATATGTGATGGTTGTATCTATGTATTTTTGTATTTATGTACTTAATTACTTCTTCGGCCTTTATGGAAAGAAAACGTCATTTTTCTTAAAAATAGAATGTTTGTGTAATTTGAAATTTCTATTGGATTTTGGCCCTATATTGAAAAAATCAACTCGCCCATTCTAAGGCAAATGTTATACATGAAAAACCTACCCAGGGTTATTAGGTGCTGGAAACTTTTGAAGTACTGATAAATAAATTATGGACGATAACCGTCGGGTTATTTTAAACTAACGAACACAAAACACAACAACCAAGTATATCAGAGAAAATCTTATTTCTGTTCCATATTCAAAAATATATTTCCCAAAGAACGTTCCTTAAAAAAGTCGATCATCAGGATTGTGTCACGAACGTATCAAGGTCGCAGACGGGGTGGAATATAACATCCCCCCCTGCCCTCCTACACCCAACCCCCTACCTAATACCCCTCCGAAATTTCCGTATTCCACCTCAAAATTTGCGCAGCACAAGTTCCCTTTATGTCACTGATAAAGCGTGTTTTCGAGAGCTCTTTGAATTTTGATGACTCACGCTCTTTAAAGAAAATTATCGACGACGTCAATAACTTGAATCGGTTGTCCTCAAGTGTATGGAAATAAAATAGTTTTTACTGTTTGCTATCCCGTGAGTCGAGAGGACTTGATTGTCTAGACCTCTGTATAACCCACTTTGAGAAAGGCGTGAAGATTTGTATTTATTGCAAGTCATCGTAACGAAAACGACGTAGTGATTTACTGTCTATCCGATATTCGATGAAAGGCGGAGTGATACCATCATTCGTTTAATTTACTTACCAAACTCCAGACTTCGTTGTTACCATTATGTATTGTTTGCACCGTATGTCGATGACTTTAAAAGAGTAATCGCCGAACAATGTTTACATTGTGCAACAATTCGTGGGTAAGTAGAATGTCTTATGTTACGATCGTCAACAAAATAGATCTTACTACGTTGAGTTTAGAGTTAATTGTGATATCGGTGAGTTTGTTTACGTTGTTACTTTTAACTGCGAAGCGTGTTGTATGCAACTACGGAGTAAGGAGGATTTGTGTTGGGGGAAATATTTTAAGACGCATAATATGTAGTACGATAAAAAGCATTAAAGATAATTACGTTACATTAATTTCTTAAGTTCCAATTTGACGATCTCCGCGGACGAGTGGCGTGAACACCGGTTTTCAAGGTGTCGCCATCTCGTGGTCCCGGATTCGATTCCCGATCGGATCAATGTAGAAAAACTAATTTTTCTACATTTTCTCGGATCTGTGTGTTGGTGGCGCCTTCGTTGTTTCCGATTCCCATACCACAAGTGCTTTAGCATCTTGTTTTGGTATCGGAGCAATGTGTGTTAAGTTGTCCCTATCTATATATGTATTTATTTAATTTACAAAACAATGTACTGTGGTATTTTAGTATATAGTTATTGGCAGAGATCTAGACAATTAAGTCCTTTCGACCTACCTTCCACGGAAGATATTTTTGGGACGTGACAGGTGGTGAGCCTATGTGGTAGCTGTAGCCTGTATCAGTACGAGCCCACCACCTGATGATCAAACTCGGGGTCTCTTGCCTCGAATTCCGATCCACCACCACTCGGCTATCGTTACACTATTATTGTTTACTCTAAACTCATGTAATAATACAAAACGCACATACACCCTCGAATGTCTAATCATTGAGAGACAAATACGCTATTTTCGGTCTGAATGACGAAAGCTCAAGAGTAATTATATGCTCTGTATGGTATGGTAAAACTTGTTACTTGTAACTACATACGACAGCCTTATAAGGTTGTGGTTTAAGAACTAGACGATGCGACCCATGCGTCTCAGCCCTACGTTATAGTTACGTTTTATTTTTACGTTTTTATGTTTACGTTTAAACGAACTTTGATACTGGGACATTCAGAAGTCTAAACAGTTACGTCCTTTTAACAATGTGGGTAAAAGTCACGACAGCCGTGTGGTTGGGTGATCGTAATTCGATTCAATAGACCCCGAATTCGATCCCCGAGACTCGTACCAATAGGTTTTTTCGAAAACTCATTACTCCGTGGACTATGGTTACTGGATTATTGCAAATATCAATGAGTTTTTTCAAAACTGATTTATATTGTTGGCTTGGATATAAAGACGGTGACGGGCTCACCACCTGTCGAAGAGGCTTAATTGTCTAGACTGTAGTCTACTCCTGTATTGGGAATGGCATGAAGATATGTTATTATATTATAATATGCATAAAATATTTAACTGCAGTTTATTTTAGCTAATTAAATAATGAGCATTATGTTCGTTTTAATTTTCTCCAAAAGGCCAAAAATTTATTAAAAAAAAAATATGCTCATGTACTGACGTAATTCATGCGAGGGACAGCCGATATTGTGCGGGACAAGGATCAAGTTTGCTAGGTGGGCGAAACGCCTAAAGCGCCACAGCCCGCTATCGATTAATATATATTTAGATTTGTCTGTTTGCTACCACATAGTACTAAATAAACTTCTTCAATAACTATTATCAGAGGAGCAGTCGGTTTAGCATCTTCTTATGAGGCACCATGAAATAAACAAATACTACGGTTGGCAAACCAAATTCTCTTCTTCTATATATACGATTATATACCTATATATATATATATATATATGTATATATATATATATGTATATATATATATATATGTATATATATATATATGTATATATATATATATATATATATATATATATATACATATATATATATATATATGTATATATATATATATATGTATATATATATATGTATATATATATATATATATATATATGTATATATATATATGTATATATATATATATGTATATATATATATATATGTATATATATATATATATGTATATATATATATATATATATATGTATATATATATATGTATATATATATATATGTATATATATATATATATGTATATATATATATATGTATATATATATATGTATATATATATATGTATATATATATATGTATATATATATATGTATATATATATATGTATATATATATATGTATATATATATATATGTATATATATATATGTATATATATTATACCGTTGGCTTTTGGACACTAAGACGGTGATATGCTCACCACATGTCCCGATGCTCCAGACATTTTACATCTTCATATAGTACTTCATGCCGGCCCACCGCTTGCACCTTTATAAGGCACAGGTCCGGCCGCACATGGAGTACTGTTGTCATCTCTGGGCGGGGGCACCACAGTGTCAACTCCTTCCATTTGACCGTATCCAACGAGGAGCGGCACGAATCGTCGACGACCATATTCATTCGACTCGGCGGGTTTGTTTAGAACCTGCGCCCGTGTGTTCTACGCACGGCACTTCGACCGCGCGCATCAGTGGGCTGCTCTGCCAACGCGTTGTGCAATGACTCTCATCGCCCTGTTGGTAAACAACGTGCTGTCTTGTGATTCATTGTATGCAAAAATAGCGAGAGTGGCATTGTGATATAGCGCTAACGTGGTAGTGGGGTTATGGACCTAGATGCAGCGAAGCCGAACGATGTATCGTTTTCATGGTGATACTAGCTCTGAAGTCCCGGATTCGATTCTCGGACGAGTCAATGTAGATAACCACTATCTGCATTGTCTCGGAGCTGGGCTTTAGTGGTACTTTTTGATTACATAAGTGTTTTAGCTACTTAACTGGAGATCTGAGCATTGTATGTGGTGTTGTACCTATCTATGTATGTAGTTATTATTATTATTTATTTATCAATGAATAATTCATTCATTCATTCATATTATTCTGCGATGGCGGGCCAATTACCCGGTAAATCCAACTAATTTGTACCATCTGCAATAGTCACTCCTCGACTTTTTTTAACTTCATACAATTTCCAATACTGGGGACAGGCACGTAGAAAATAAAGTCTATTCGTCCCGCTTTTCGCTGAAGGTTATTTGGGACTTCTACTTGGCTGGAACGCGTTGAAAGATACATCTTTAGCAGTGAATACGCGACGTGACGCGAGAATCAATAAACGGCCAGTGCTAATTGGTCTGCTCCCAATCTGAATCTTTATCGAGTTTATTCCATTTATCTTTAGAAGAAGAGTTCTTTGATATAAATGGAAACTTTTGCAATGCTTGCTCCTGGAGTTGGTTTACGACAATAATCGAATGGCGGGCCCGAATCTGAGATGTTATGTTCTGCAGTCCGTACCTTAAGCCATTAGGCTATTGCTGCATAACATATATCTTCTGACTACAATATTAATCCGTTCCTTAAGTTGATTTTGTGAATTTTTTTAAACAAAACCATGAGTATTGTGTTGACTTCACGACAATTTCCAATGCGTCTTACTCCGCATTCCATCGTGTCTATTAACACTTGTGACGTCATACGCTGTATATTAACTGTTAGTACCTGGTACCCGCCGAAATTGGGACACGTTTTGTGCATGTATGAAAGAAATGTATTCTTTGATTTATTATGCCGGGGCGCGCTACCTTGTGTAGTTTTTTTTAAATGCTACAGCCTTTATAATAGTATTCTCCATGTTGCGGAGTTCTCTTATAGATTAAACTTACTGTTACATCAATGTACATCAAAATAATGTGGCTCGAGAGGAGGGTCAGGAGTACTCGAATACCTAGACGTGCATGTATGAAGATGATAATAAATCTGTAAAAAGCGAAACAGGTATCTAAGGATCGTGACACTTGGTAATCTGTTCTATCTGGCTACTCCGTCAGGAGTATGTGCGTGAAGATAGGTTAGTAAAATACAATTTACCGTTTGAGTGGTGCTAACACAGATCCAAGCCCTTGCTTAATTTGGAAATAAAGGCATGTGTGCTGGCTATTAAGAAGATCGGTGACGGTAGGCTACGATGCGGAGTGCCAGGTACCGCGACCGCCAATTAGCTTGCCAATATGGCGATATGGCTCGTCGTTTATGATTGATGCCTAATGTACTGTAGTGGGCTTTTACAGGCCGTTAAGTCATGCTACCACGATGAAATTGATCGCAAACAAACTTCGACGACATGTAACTTTCGCTGTCCTTTTCGAAATTTAAATTCTTTTCGTTTCAAAATGCAGCGAAATTGGCGCGTACCAGCAGTGGAATTTTACTGGCCACATATAATTCGCAAATAAATACTTGTATTGTTTTTTTATTGAATCCACGACCTGTGAAAGTTGGAGAAACGTTTCACCAGTACGCCTCTGATGCACGTTGATACTATAATCAATTGATATTAAAAAGGAAACTCGATGTTCATATAGTACTTCATGCCGGCCCACCGCTTGCACCTTTATAAGGCACAGGTCCGGCCGCACATGGAGTACTGTTGTCATCTCTGGGCGGGGGCACCACAGTGTCAACTCCTTCCATTTGACCGTATCCAACGAGGAGCGGCACGAATCGTCGACGACCATATTCATTCGACTCGGCGGGTTTGTTTAGAACCTGCGCCCGTGTGTTCTACGCACGGCACTTCGACCGCGCGCATCAGTGGGCTGCTCTGCCAACGCGTTGTGCAATGACTCTCATCGCCCTGTTGGTAAACAACGTGCTGTCTTGTGATTCATTGTATGCAAAAATAGCGAGAGTGGCATTGTGATATAGCGCTAACGTGGTAGTGGGGTTATGGACCTAGATGCAGCGAAGCCGAACGATGTATCGTTTTCATGGTGATACTAGCTCTGAAGTCCCGGATTCGATTCTCGGACGAGTCAATGTAGATAACCACTATCTGCATTGTCTCGGAGCTGGGCTTTAGTGGTACTTTTTGATTACATAAGTGTTTTAGCTACTTAACTGGAGATCTGAGCATTGTATGTGGTGTTGTACCTATCTATGTATGTAGTTATTATTATTATTTATTTATCAATGAATAATTCATTCATTCATTCATATTATTCTGCGATGGCGGGCCAATTACCCGGTAAATCCAACTAATTTGTACCATCTGCAATAGTCACTCCTCGACTTTTTTTAACTTCATACAATTTCCAATACTGGGGACAGGCACGTAGAAAATAAAGTCTATTCGTCCCGCTTTTCGCTGAAGGTTATTTGGGACTTCTACTTGGCTGGAACGCGTTGAAAGATACATCTTTAGCAGTGAATACGCGACGTGACGCGAGAATCAATAAACGGCCAGTGCTAATTGGTCTGCTCCCAATCTGAATCTTTATCGAGTTTATTCCATTTATCTTTAGAAGAAGAGTTCTTTGATATAAATGGAAACTTTTGCAATGCTTGCTCCTGGAGTTGGTTTACGACAATAATCGAATGGCGGGCCCGAATCTGAGATGTTATGTTCTGCAGTCCGTACCTTAAGCCATTAGGCTATTGCTGCATAACATATATCTTCTGACTACAATATTAATCCGTTCCTTAAGTTGATTTTGTGAATTTTTTTAAACAAAACCATGAGTATTGTGTTGACTTCACGACAATTTCCAATGCGTCTTACTCCGCATTCCATCGTGTCTATTAACACTTGTGACGTCATACGCTGTATATTAACTGTTAGTACCTGGTACCCGCCGAAATTGGGACACGTTTTGTGCATGTATGAAAGAAATGTATTCTTTGATTTATTATGCCGGGGCGCGCTACCTTGTGTAGTTTTTTTTAAATGCTACAGCCTTTATAATAGTATTCTCCATGTTGCGGAGTTCTCTTATAGATTAAACTTACTGTTACATCAATGTACATCAAAATACAATTTCTAATAATACAAAAATATATATAGCGAGAAAGTTTATATTAAAAGGTGACGAGGTAGGCCGAGACTAACTTTCGAAGAACATGTGAGCAAATGTGGCTCGAAGAGAGGAGGGTCAGGAGTACTCGAATACCTAGACGTGCATGTATGAAGATGATAATAAATCTGTAAAAAGCGAAACAGGTATCTAAGGATCGTGACACTTGGTAATCTGTTCTCTCTGGCTACTCCGTCAGGGTATGTGCGTGAAGATAGGTTAGTAAAATACAATTTACCGTTTGAGTGGTGCTAACACAGATCCAAGCCCTTGCTTAATTTGGAAATAAAGGCATGTGTGCTGGCTATTAAGAAGATCGGTGACGGTAGGCTACGATGCGGAGTGCCAGGTACCGCGACCGCCAATTAGCTTGCCAATATGGCGATATGGCTCGTCGTTTATGATTGATGCCTAATGTACTGTAGTGGGCTTTTACAGGCCGTTAAGTCATGCTACCACGATGAAATTGATCGCAAACAAACTTCGACGACATGTAACTTTCGCTGTCCTTTTCGAAATTTAAATTCTTTTTCGTTTCAAAATGCAGCGAAATTGGCGCGTACCCAGCAGTGGAATTTTACTGGCCACATATAATTCGCAAATAAATACTTGTATTGTTTTTTTTTTTATTGAATCCACGACCTGTGAAAGTTGGAGAGAAACGTTTCACCAGTACGCCTCTGATTCACGTTGATACTATAATCAATTGATATTAAAAAAAGGAAACTCGATGTTCATGGTTTTGCTCACCTGGTAACAATTCTATTCATTCAAACTAGTAGTAGTAGCAGTAGAAGCTGTTAAAGCTTGAACATATATAACCTTTTCATTAGCGTTATTTTCGTAGTTATATTTAAATTGTACTGCCAACTCCAATTCCTGTTGCCGAGCGTAGTCATTTGGCTAAACCCAGAGAGACCTATGTCATACAGTTGACTTTTCAGGCTATTATTTATGTTTGTGTATATGCTTTGAATGACAGGTAGTCGGCTTAAGGACTTTTAGTGCGGAAATAGCTTTGAATCGGTTTCTTTATCCTTCTTTACAGTCTACCAAGGATCCACTGCAGAAGATGTCTATGTCTAGAAATCCGTAAAATCCCGTAATCTTCGTCGTAATCGTAAAATTTATCACAAAGAACGGTCCTCAGCCACCTGCATTCATCCACTTCTCGCAATATTTTGCAAGTCGTCACCTTGTTTCGTGGTGGTTAGTCCTATATATACATACACCGTGTCTGCCTAAACGAGGTTGCCACTTGATAACGTTTTCTCCTACCGTCCGTCTAGCTACATATATGGCCAGACCTCCGCCATTTCAGCGTGCTAATTCTTTCATTATTCTCATATATTTCTCTGCGTTCCTCAGTCTGTCCTTGAACAATAACTAGGCAGTAAATTAGGGTTTAGTTCCCGCCTCAACATCGCCTCCGTACGTATGTTTGTTTTGACGGCACCGCTAAACGTTTTTATCGCAGTTTGAAGGTTAATTACAACTGAACGGACGGGAGCCAGCGGCGCGATCGAATTCGAACCTTATCACGAACGGTTTAGTTTTATTTCAGCGTTCTAGCGCCTTCGGTTTATCATCCAATACAGGTTTGGCGACCTACTAAACGTTGCTTTTTTATGTTTGTCCGCTTGTTTAGGCACCTGTTTCAAACAAACGTGTGTTGTATATTTCGATGACAAGTTTAGTGATAGCTGTTTGAAATATTGTATTCTAAAGACGGGTATGATGTAACCATTGGCCAGTCCAATTAACGAATTTATAGTGGTGTGTTGAATTTGGATCATCATATATTTTATATATATTATCACGCCAATACAAATACTGGTGTAGACTTAGATTCAGACAATTAAAGCCTTTCGACCCCACTTTTTATTGATTTTTTTTTAGAAACGTGACATGTGTTATGTCGTCTTTATGCCCAAGCGAAAGATAAAAATGTATGTACATTTTGAATAAACTCGACGACTAGTTGATCGAACTCGGGTCTCTTGACCCGAATTCCGATCCCCCAACCACCTCTTGACTCATTGAAACGCTATTGTAAACAATTGCTGTGCTTCAGTCTGAAGGATAAAAGTGCCAGTTTTTTTCCGGGCTATGGCATTACATCTTATTCCTTGAGAGAGATTAAGTTTTTTTATATATTTATTTAAAGCACTACTTATTCCTGTACTAAAATATCTTCCAGTAGACCCACAGAGGAGAGATGCTTTAATAATGGCAAATTTAGTGCGTTTGTGACTTTCTTAAAATTACATGCAGGTGTTATGAGCTTCAGTAGCCAATTACCATCAGGTGAATTTTTTACTTGGACGTTTTGCACCCCGCTCCCGTTTCAAAAATAATAATTTCACTAGGCGCTTAGGTTCATTGCTGTTCATTTCTGATCTCGATCCAGTAATGTCCGGAGTATTGAAACATAGAGTGCCTGTGTAACACAGCGCGTGCTTCATTCTCCTATTAAGCAGCGCGCGTTCGTCTCCTTGTACTCACACGTTCAATTAATGAACTAGGTTTTAATTCATTGGCATCGCATTGAATTGGAGTTGTTCACTTTTGTCTTCGCCTACTTTACTGAAATTTGCTTATTAAGTGTAGTAGCTTCGTTGTTTCTAATTACATAATACACGTGCTTCAGTCACCTACTTTGGGATCGGAGCAGTGTGTATGATGTTGGACAACTGTATATAACTGTAGAGTAAGTAGGTAGGGAGCTATTTATTTATCTTTTCTCCAATATGAGCTATCGGGCGGAGCGAATTACTTGACAACATTATGAATGTAATAGCAGCTAAAGAGGTATGCCAGGATCATTAACTCTTGGCAATATGTTCGCTCTGGTTACCCCGTAAGGTAGTAGAAGAAGGTAAGTTGCTTTTAGATATAACAAGTTTTCTGGCATTTGACATTGTCAAGGATTTTCTAGGCCTTCCCAGACTCTTGTCGCTGACTGTAAATTTTCACATCACTGTATCAATGAGGCGCTTAACCCCGAACTGCCTAACTGGCATAATAAAGACACGGTACTGAGCCAGCAACATTGTTTGTCTCATTAACGTCAATTACGCAAGGCCGGCACGATTTTCCACGCTGCGCGGTACAATGTTTTGTTTACATTATGTGCCGGCTTCTCATTTCAGGCGAGCGCTGTCATTTCCATATGAAATTGTGCGCTGCTGCGTAATAACATTAAAAGATATATCATCACTCCAATTTCCAATATTGGGTTAGACAGAGGTCAAGACAATTAAGTAATTTCGAACCGCCCTCCACCGAAGATATTTTTGTGACCACATGAAAGGAGGTGAGCACGTTTTCACGTTTCTCTTAGTCGCGTCTCAGGGCACCCATGGGGAGAAAGTGGATGAATTGACTGAATTGTTTGATTCAGTCAGTTGGATGAACTGATTGAATTTTCTTTAGTGAATTGATATTTAGAAATGTGGAATCATCAAGTTATAGGGCTATATATGTACTTACTCTTATTTACATACTAACACTGATATTTGACAATCTCTGTACTTGAGTGGATTACACACAGGTAGAAAATTACCTCTTTCCACATTTACTCTGGTCTGGGTTTTTGTGACACATTCGTTGTTTCCAATCCCATAGCACAAGTTCTTTAGCTACTTTGGGATTAGAGCAATGTATGTGATGTTGTCCTTCCCATCTATTTATGGATGATTTCACACTTTCATGGATAACGCATGGTTAAAACCTTGAACTGATTTTGATGCTGAGTGCTTTAGCTTGTTACATTGGGATCGGAGCAATGTATGTTATGTTGCCCCTATCTATATATGTAATTTTGTATATAAATTATATAGCGTAAAATTCTGGCTGTCGGTATTCATATAATCGCTCGGTGGTCTGTTTGCTTTTGTAAAATACGGCATGTGACGAAGGTGCTTCCAGTTAATGTTGATTTTATTGATTGATGCCGGCGCCGCACGCCGCTGATGACGTACTGTGATAAAATTGTCTACGGTCTATATTTGTCTATGGTAGTTGTGTGACAATGTATTGTTGAAGTTATGCTGGTAATAAAAAATATCAACACGCCATACTCAATACTCAGGTAGACAGGGGTCTATGCAATGAAGTCCTTTCGACCCTACTTTCACCAAGTACTCTTTTTTTGGGACAACGTGATAGGCCAACGATAAAAATCGTACATAAGTTTTTGAAAAAAAAAAATTGTACAAGCTTATAACCTAGGTATCGAACTCGGGTCTCTTTACCACAAACTCAACCACAGGAGTAGGTACAAAGGTAGTAGGTATATGTATATATTATCCAGGGTAATAACCTAACGAAGTTGTGGTGGTTTTTAATATTACTTTTTAATATTACTTTGTAACAGTGGTTCGATATTCCTTTTTCGACCTAGTTTTCAGGTCAGCCTACAGTATGGTCTGTGTCCAAGGCAACGTACAAATCTTACGTAGTAAGTTAAGTATGAGTCCGCTCCTCACATAATGCTCAAGTATGAGTCCGTGTGTTGAATTCGAATCTGGCCCCACAACCGATTAATTATTGTGCTATTTATTATAATAGTAATATGTAAATATAATTGAGCGGCGTTACCATATACGAACGAAAACGAAACGAAGAGCCTCGTAATATGGCAAGTTTGAAATATGATCTTATCACTAAAATGGATAAAGGCGTCCTTCGATAGATTGACGTATGTGTGGTGACCGATTGATGCAGAAAATATACAGCGCGAAAGCTAATAATAACCCAACAATAAACAAAAGCTAACAATAAACCACTAGTCGGAAAAAGGTCGAGATTAATTTTCGAAGTAAGGAAACTATGTGAGCAAATTGCCCGAAGAGAAAAGGGTCAAAACTACTCGAATAACTAGACGTGACGAAAGTAAAACACTTTCGTAAGGATTGACTTGGCGATCTGTTTCCGGCTCAGGAATAATGAGCATATTATTGACTGTTTAAGTTTTTCCCATCGTCTCGGAGATAACATGTACAGATGTACTGTACATTGTTTTGATAAATGAAACCGAATTTCGCAAAGCTTTGAAGTATTTGCTATAACTAAGCCACGCGGCCATAAAGTTTTTCTTCACTTAAAGCAAAAGTCTTAAAGCAACATGCAGCCAGGGAACATAATTAACAAAGAAATTGATTAATAAGAAATAAAAATTAATTAATAAGAGGAATTAAAAAAGAAATTTTATTTTCTACGTATCATTCCAAGTTCGAAGAACTGCATCTGATTTTTATAGTCTAAATTACTATGAGCCTCCTGCACGTATTAAAAATATTGATAGGCTTGTTGACCCAATAGGTACTATAGTACTTTCAAAGCTCTCGGTTGCATGTGCGGATGCCGTAAGGGGCAATCGAAGTATGATTTATTTAAATTATTTATATTTTTGATATGGACACTAAGACTGTGACAAGCTGACTACCTGTCTTTTTGTCATAAATAAAAGCTCCATTTAAATGAGGGTCGAAGCGACAAATTGACTAGAACTCATGCTACTAAGGTATTGAGAAAAGCGTGGATAAATAACTATATGTTTATTATTTATGAAGATGCATATTAATAGATCAGTTAAAGACAACTCATTACGAGACTATGGTAGATTAAAAAATTACTATCGATAAACGAAAATATATTTTTATTTAGATAAAAAAATGATTTGATTGAGCAGAAAAGATTTTAATAATATATTTTTTTTTCCATTTATATGTCTTTTTATCTATGTCTGGCTGACATCATTAATACCATAGTCCTAGTATTTTTACTTTAGCTGGCATACCCTTTTACAACCCTTTGGTAAACACACAAAATTTAACTTATAAGTTAAGGTACATTAAATAGAGTTCTATCAAAACCCATACTTAAAATACTAGATTTATTTTTAAATTCAAATAACTTAAACTGCATGTTCACATGAAAGGAATATTTTTTTCTTGCTTATTTCGCTATCAAGTAGTGTCTCGCAGACGCATAATGTACCAGACATTATAAATACGCGAGGGGAGCAGAGGAAGAGGCAGAGCGGGTGCGTTGCTCCGCTCAGACGACCGGTAGAATGCCGACTATTTGCTGACGATTGCAACCTGTACACCCTCACACACAGCGGTGTACTGCAAGCTTCAAACGTTATCAAGTTTTGCTTATGTATTATGGATTTAGGTATACAATTTACTGACAAGATACTTTGATTTACAATAGTTTAAAGGTGAGAAGTCACGATAGCCAATGGGTTATTCAAAAACTTATGTACGAATCACATCGTTGGCTTGGACATAAAGACGGCGACGGGCTCACTACCTGTCACGTTGTCCCAAAAATGGCTTCGGTGGAAAGTGGGTCAAAGGGACTTAATTGTCTAGACTAGACCTCTGTCTACCCCTGTATTGGCAACTGCGTGAAGGTATTTATTTAAATGACTAAAGCTATATTGACTAATGGTCTCACTGCCTGTGAGTCGTCTGGGTCAGTGTGCGGTCTTCTACTTCTCCATTTTTCGTTAGCCATAGAGCTGTTGTGTCCCGGTTTTAATGTCACAGAAATCCGGTGTATTTACAGACTCTGAAACATCCCGTTTTACTACTCGTGGGTGATAATGGAACTGTAACCGTTTTTAAATGTTTAAGTTTGTTGGAGATATCTATGGGCAGTTACCTCGTTTAGATGTTACTCCCATATATAAAAAAATCTTTACAGCTTTTATATATATCAAGGCGGGTCGCAGACCTCTCTCGTAATGGCAAAATACCACGATCGCCACACTGGGCCAGCGGATTTGGCGATAGCATTTCTAAACACTTGTTACGTTTTTTTGTAGGTCTGTGAATGTTAGGTTTGGTATGTTTTATGTGATTGAAGAGAAACGAGTAAGCCACCTGATCATAAATTAATGTCTTCATGCATTTATATTATTAATTTATATTCTTTGTGTGATAACCTTAAAATGTTAATAACCTTAAACATAACATGCGAGTATGTATGTTTTTGGTGGTCTAGACGCCTGATACTTTGCTGCATGAATTGGCCGGCTCGGCCGTGGCAGTATCACGGTCTCGCGCAGTACCGACGCGAAGTACGGGCAATTTCCCCTATTCCCTTCCTTTCCTTCTTCCCATACAAGGGGTATTCCTACTACTTTCTTAAACAAACCACCTGTGTAACCTATGGTTTTGCGAATATCCTTGGGCGTAGGTATTCACCATCAGGCAAATGATACCACCTTTGCAAAATTATTCCATAAAAAACTTACGTCTTTAAAAATACACAGAAATAAATATGCATATTACACATAAATTAGTTGTCTCTGTATACCAATGATAGCTTTAGAACGAGCCTAACCTGTTTGCTTTCCCACGAAGGTCATGTTTAACCGACTACGTACTAGTATATGTGAGTTACATTCTCTGTAGGCCTGTTCAAATACATTTTACTTATCGTTAATAAGACGGCGACACAAGTGAGTAACGAAGCAATATAGTATCGTAGAGCATGCGGTCAGTACCTGAGCGGTGTGGTGTATTTCGGGCGTGGGCGACGGCTGCTAATCGTATGCTCCCGCCGTGTTTATGGAGTCGTGGTTTATCGATAAGGGTTCGGCTTATCGTATTGACGGCATACAGCGTATCACTTGCGATAGGGATATCGCCTGTTGCCATCTCGTTTTGCACGGTTCTGTTAATCCTATGTTTATTGTAATCGCTAAGGTTGTTTTTTTTGGTTTTTTATATCTCGATATGCAGTAGTGTTTTGTTTGTTTGTCTTCGTCTACCCGTGGATGTCGTAAAAGGTGACCAAGAGAAAAGTCTTGGATCCTTTTTTTTTCTTTCAAATTCTAAATTATATTATATATTATGTTATAATTGTAAAAAAAAAAATTGTTATATAAATAAAAAAAAATCCTTTGAAATAAATTTTGAAAGTAATTAATTTAATTTTCTCTTAAGAGTGAATCTGAGATTGAAAGCTTCCGGGAAGTGTGTCGCTTTTTGAACGAAGAATGTCCAGTATTAAAGCTAGATAGCCGAGTGGTTGTGTGGTCGGAATTTCGAGTCAAGAGACCCGAGTTCCCCATACCCAGGTGGCAGGCTCGTACCAATGGGTTTTTCCAAAAACTTATGTACGATTTATACCGTTGGCTTGGACATCAAGACTGCGACAGGCTCACCACATGTCATGAAAGGTGGGAATGAATAAAATAAAGATATTTTTTATAGAACTTAGTAAATATTTTTCGGCATGATTTCACACACACACACACACACATGTGTGTAATGCTCCTGCAAAACAATATTAACTCATACTTAATATTGATGTAAAAAAATACTTCGCAATGTATTTATTTAAAGAAACTATACCAATTTTTATTACAGACAATCGAAAAAATCGACCTAATGCGATATTTAACAAACACACCGTCCTAATCCAAACCTATGCTTTAGTTTAACATTTTTAAAATGGCTTTGAAGTTCCCCACTCCCACCCACTTGCGCTTCCCCTAGCCGCGACCTCTCGGGTCTCTAAACTTGAATTCCGATCACCCAACCACTTGTCTGTCGTAACTGCTTAGAGATCTATAAATATGTTGAAAAAAAGAAATTTTTATAGAAGTCACGATAGCCGAGTTGTTGAGTGGTAGGAATTTCGAGTCGAGAGACCCGAGTTCGATCCCCAGTTTTTCAAAAACTTATGTACGAATTTCATCGTTGGCTTGGACATAAAGACGCCGACGGGCTCACCACCTGTCACGTTGTCCGGAAAATATCTTCGGTGGAAGGTGGGTCAATGGGACATAATGGTCTCAACTTGAACTCTGTCTACCCCTGTATTGGGAATTGCGTGAAGAATTTTTTTTTAAATTCCCAAAAAGTATCTTCGGTGGAAGGTGAGTCGAAACGACTTAATTGTCTAGACCTCTATCTCCCCTGTATTGGGAATGGCGTGAAGATATTTTTTATAAAAGATAATTTAAAAGTTGGTAGTCTACTTCTCTGTTATAACCTTAAAGCCTAACCAACAGTACAGGTGTTAACGACTTTACCAAGTTGTTATCTCGACCCAAATCTCGGAGTGTAGACCGTCGATAAGAGCGTTTGGGTTCGCTCCGAGATAACAGAGATTCTCACCCACCTTTTCATATCACCTATGGCATTTGCTCTTATTTTCACTGTTATGTATTCCATTTTAAGATGGACGTTTTCCTCTGTGATTTTAATAGATTTTTAAATGAATGAAAATGATAAATTCATCGACATAATACTTAATTTCATGGCTTTTAACTGTAACCTAAATTCCAACCTTAATTATTATAATATAGGTATTAACTATTTTATATTATTCAAATTACAGATATGCTGGGTAACATTTCTTATTGTTATTATTTGTTAAGGAATTGATGTATGAAGCGTTTTAGTTATGTAAAATTAGACAGAGATCAACTTCTTAGGTTTTTTTACAGTATTATTATTTTTACCGCTCTAGCTTCCAGTGTCACACACCTCTCTGTCTCCGTGGTACTATTATCCCACCCATCCCCTTCCAATTCCCTCCTATACCCAATCTATCTATGATGTCAGGCAGGCGGCCGATCGTAAAACATTGCCAAATACTTTACAACATGGGTACAACGTTTAATTGAAAAATAAAGTATTATATAAGTATATTATTATTAAGAATTAGTGTTATTAAATGTGTAAAAATAAATCTGTACTCTGTACCACATTTGTGTGAAAAAATAATTATGAAATCTGATACTGCGATCGCCAATCCGCTTGCTATGCGTTGATTACGGCAAAACCCTGTTTACGCGAAAGGTCTGTACTGCAGTGGACTTTAACAGGCCGTAATTTATAAATATATAAACTAACATACACTTTTATTCATCAAACAAATCTTTCCTCCTATCGGGATTCGAATTCACAATCCTCAGCTTCGAAGGCAGGGTACTACCAACTATGCTGTCGGGTCGTCACGTAAAAGTATAATAAGGTTTTCAATTTATTTATTTACTATTTTGTATTAGATTTTCGGAAGCATTATTACAACTTTCATGGGCTGGTCTTTATGATGCTTTTTTTTCCAAATTAATATCGAGCAAAAGTCAAAAGACGGTGCGCTTCGCGGTGTGCGCACTGCATTGCCAAAAATATGCGCGGGTGCGTCCTCCCGTGCCGTCCTATTTCAGTATCGGCGGAGACGCGCGGGTTTGTTTACGGAGCTGTCAGCCGGGCGACGTCTCGCCGAATGGCTTCGATGTCTTCTTTGCGTGTTGTTGTCATGTTTCTTTTTTTTTTTCGTTTTAAAGGGACTTCGACAGTTACGTCTAACTTGTAAAATGTAACGCTTGATAATTGTGTCTTTAGCTGTCGCAGTTGGCACAGTCAGCAGGCGATGGCACTTACGCGAAGAAAGTGTGCACGTACTCAGTGGCCCCTCCAATACTGAGATCCCGGGTTCGATTCCTAGACACAATATGTTAACAAGACGCTGATGCCCATCTTTGTCCGATTATTTGGGGCTGATATTTTTAAAGATGATTATCCCGCCATCTATCGCTTGCCATTACATTATTCAAGGCTGTTTCCCTTAGTCGCCTCTTATCCCACACGGGAAGAAAGGGAGTGGCAATATTCTTACACCGTTACAGCACGGTCATCATCTTCATTATTATAATAATGTTATATATATTTATATGCCATTAATATAATAACTATGACATTATATAGCGCAATATATGAAATATTTAAAAGTCATTATTAGCTTTTATCAAAAATGTCTTTAGTGGACATTAATAGGCCGCTGTGTAGTATGTAGTATTTACGTGGGCCCTATAACTACTATTCAAACATGCACACAAAAGTCCACTGCTGAACATAGGCCTCATATAGAACGGTCCTGATTCATCTGCATCCATCGACTCACCACAATACTAACTGATGAATCCATCGCTCTACTAGACTCCCTGCAATACTTAACTGTACTAGCGTTAGGGGTGCATTTAAACGAGACGTTTCATTAGAAAAGCAGCCGCAGTTATGCTGCGGTCGAGTTCGGTTCATTAGCAAGCCAAATGGGACTCTGGGACCGTCGCATTGTCGATTTCGGAGGGGAACTCGTGTTGCTCTTTATTTTTATTGTAAAAGGGTGACAAACAAAAATAGTAATTAGTTATTTGTTTCAATCAATCGTTTATAAAGAATAAATTGTTTTCACGTGCGTTTGTATACAATTTTTTTAACGCTTGTCAATAATAAATAGATATTTTTAGTTTCTTTAAGAATTGTTTTATATATCGTTGGCTTGGACATAAAAGCCGGTGACGGGCTCACCACCTGTCATGTTATCCCGAAAATATCTTTATTAAGAATTGTTTTGCCATGCTATCTCCGTAGCAGTTCGATGTAGTAGTCAAGCTACATTTGGCGATTAGTATTATGTGGATTATTCACTACATAATAAGTGGAACTAATGTTATCACAAATTCTCCCGTACGGTAGAGGTCAATGTCTTGTAGGGAACTTTTTCAGGCTGTTATGTACACACTCTACCTAAACTTACCGTAATGTATACATATATGTAATGTATATATATACATTACGGTAAGTTTAGGGTCGCTTGCAGGACATAGGCCTCCCTATAGGAGGGTTTGCCATAATCGTTATGCTCGGCAATCGGATTTTCTTTTGAAATACCAAACATTTTGATGCGCCGTAGATGCTGCTGTTCATGCTCATTTTGGTCTGATATTTTATACAGATGGTTTGGCCCACTGGTCATTTGTCGGTAGCTATTGACATAGTCAATGTTCAAATTTCTTTCTATTTCTCTTGGTCGCCTCTTAGGACACTCTGGGGAAGAACGGAGGAACGAAGAATATGCCATTCTTAAGCCGATACCATCACGGCCGTGATGTTTGTATTAGTGTTTATTTGTATGTATTGTATGTATGTATTTAATGTTACAATTGTGAACCCTTTCCATCGGAATCGGGTCCATGGATCTATAACGGCCCATATTTGTCAATTATTTCGAGACCTCATTTGACCATTACATTTGAGTGTCTGCTTTTGAAATGCAGTAACTTTAGTTTACGAAGTGCACAGTCGCGTTTACGAAAGTCAGCATAGCGAAAGTTTTTTCTATGTCTTTATGTATTTTTGTGTATATATTATATCCTATGTGCTATGCTTGTTATTTTTTCTAAAATTAAATCTTGAACTAGTACTGATATGAAATTAACTTGCAATTCGTTTTCGCTATCCTATCGTATCTTAGGCCATTTGTGTCCCATTGCTGAGCAAGGGCCTCTCCCTATCTATTATATCTATCTCATCCACCTATCTCTCTCATCATCTCTCGTTTCCGCTAACGAAGACAAAATAACTTTCTCGTAACGTTCAGTTCATTAGGTGTTGTTGTCATTCTAAACAAACTTCTCTCGTCGTCTGTCCGGCGGAGGGAGAATGCGCAAAAAGGGTGGAGAAAGAGGATGGTTGTTGATAATTAATTTACTTTCTTACTTACTTTAAATATATTTAAAAGTTTAGAGGATTTAACTTTATCAAACTTTTGGTTATTTTTTTAATTTTGCTTATAAACGAATGATTTGGCATTAGTTACAGTTATATGCTTGTAGTTATTTTAAAGTTATAGACATTTTTCTTAACGTATTAGTCAGTAAATACTCAACTACAGGTCCTTTCGCCGATCGCAGTACCAGACAACTAGCATTCCACACTCAACCGTCCGTCATCGGTATTTTTAATTTTGTTCTCTATGTCACTATGTCGACGGCTATTGCAATTTTTGAAGTTCTTCTCTTAGGCGTCTATTAAGGCAAAAATAAAAAAAAACATTCTATTTTTCCTTTCAAGTCACCATGGCCGAGTTGTTGATTAGCCGGAATTTCGAGTCAAGAGAACCGAGTTCGATTCCAGGTGGCAGGCTCCAATGGGTTTTTCAAAAACTTATATACGAATTATATCGTTGGCTTGGACATGAAGACGGCGACGGGCTCACCACCTGTCACGTTGTCCCGAAAATATCTTCGGTGGAAGGTGGGTCGAAGGGACCTTATTGTCTAGACTAGACCTCTGTCTACCCCTGTGTTGGAAATTGCGTGAAGATATTTATTTATTATTATTTTATTTTTATTTTCCTTTGAGATTAGTACGCCGACACAACCCGGCGCGATTAATTTTCGATTTTTGAAATTTACACAGATTTTTATTAATCAACGATAAGCGAATAGTTGTGTGATCGGAATTCGAATCGGGAGAATAGAGTTCGATCTTCCAGTAGGAAGTCTGGTGCCCGTGAGTTTTTCCTAAAATTGGGTACGATTTGTACCGTTGTCTTGAGCACTAATATGGCGAAAGGCTCAAAACAGCTCCGGTGAAATGTGTGTCGAAAGCACTAAATTGTCTAGACTCACTCTATATCGATATTACGTCTATCGAAAATAATCCTTGGTCGAAAGTTCCCACAAGCTTTACGGCCACGTAGTCTAAAAGCACGTGTCGCCGCCGCCCCACCCCGCCAGAACTTTCGCGAGCGAAGGTCACTGATCCCCGGAGACTAAATGACGCCATTGCGAGTCAAGCAGACAGCAATGCGTCATAGATTAGGCTGGCACCGACTGAAGCTCATTTGTTTAACCGCAAATTTTATGGGCGGAGGAGTTTACTTTGTGCTCAGGTGGCAGTTGCGTCTTTCGTCTCATTTAGAGAGAGATTAAAGAGAAAAAAAAATGTTTAAAACTTCCACTGACACGACAACGTGGTAACGGTTGCCACGGTTAGGGAAAGGTCGCGGGTTCGAATGCCTCCTGTGTCAGTTGAAATTTTAAACATTTTTTTCTCTTTAATTTAATAACAAAAAGATATATTGATTTTACACTTTTTAGTTCCTTAATTTGTAAATATTGTACACTATTTCTTACACTATATCCCACAAAATGTAATCCACCGTTGAACGCAGGTCTCTGCTTATAATTAAGTTCAAATATCGACACGTATTGTGTTTTGTAGGTATTCGTTATTGCTTTTCATTCTTCGGTGTAGATGCTTAACTAACAAGCAACTTTTGGTATTTGGCTTCAGTGAATTAGAACGTACACTTTGTTAATTATTAATTATAATTTATGATTGTATTTGGGTCTCTAAGCAGACCCGGGTCCTAAGAGAGACCCGCTTTCGAAACCCGGGTCTCTCCACTCGAAATCCGACCATCCAATAAGTCGGCTATCGTGACTTAAGAATTTATTTTAATTTTATTAATTTAATTTTTAAGAATTGTTTTTTAATAATAATAAATAAATAATTTTTATTTCCCCTTATGAAAACGGACCTTAAATTACTACAATTAAAGAAAAACTTACATTAACACAAGTTGAAATGAAGCCACGATAGCCGAATAGGTTGGGAGACATGAATTCGATGGAGTGAGGAGTGAGTTCGATCCGATGAGGAAGACAACTCATACCAAAGAGTGTTTTGAATCTCATGTACGATTTTTGTCATGTTAGACTCCAAACTAGAAGCTCTCCGAATCACTTTATCTTAAATAAGCTTTAGTAGAATGTGTCTAACAACCACCCCGTTATTACTACGTATACGGTTTCTCAGAGCTTATTTATTTGCATGTAAGTATGTCTGTATTATTACTGAAACTGCAAAATCATCTGCACATTCCAACATTTCCCCTAAATGTAATGTTGTCGTTAAGCGTAACTTACATAAGCCTGTACCGCGTTCTGTCTCAGTGTCCAGCCGAGTCGAACGGAATGGTTCCGTTAATGTCTCAAGCGATAATAGAAGCTATGTCTCCACGTCAAAACAGATAATCATTTGACAGCGCGCAGATGCGTTTCGCGAGATCGCCTCGCGCCAATATCGGTCATGATGCTGTGCTGTAAGAGTTAATTTGGCGGTTCACGGTCTCGGTTGGTAACAGACTTTATTATCAATCTTCGTCTGCGAGTGGGAACAGGTATACCATAATCTGCTGTAATCGGTGGAATGTCCGGGTTTCGAATTTTGTTTTTGGTTACATGAAGTGCAGCTCGAGTGGTTGAAGTTCTTTATTTAAAATGCAGTATTGTGATTAGTGCGTATATGTTTGTCGTGATAGGCTCATCACCTGTCACGATGTCCGAAATAGGCTTCGGTAAATAGTGAGTCGAAATGACTTAATTGTCTAGACCTCTGCCTACTATTATGAGAAATTACGTGCAGAGAATTATTGTCATTGTTCGTTGAATTTTTAAACATAATTGTATGTGAAATATTACACTTAACATTTTCATCTCCGAGTTGGGATAGAGTTGATGAAACGTGTTAATTACTTCGCTATTGATATTACTTACCTTACAAATACTTTAATATGCCTGGTGTGTGGTGGTACCCTTCGATCAAAAATCCGGTTACCAAGCGTGGAGATCTCAAGTTCACATTACAGGACTTAAGATAATTTAAAATAAATGTTTTAATAAACGCAATGTAATGAGTTGTTTATGTTGTTATAAAAATACTACCTAAAAGTTAGTAGTACACCAAAGGAGCATATAGTAAATATGTCTGTTACGTTGCTCCAGTGGGGGTTGGCAGACTCCATACAGGCAAGAATTAATATGTTTCACTATGTTTCCGTTCATACGTGTGCTCGTGGTAAATTCTACGGCAATACCTTCTATGAATTTTAACTCTCTCTCTCTCTCTCTCTCTCTAGTTTGTAATCGTATCTATATGGGATAGTCCGATTACAAAAAAAAATCGTTGGTCACCTTACGCATAACTGACGGTCGGTTTTTCTCAGAGATTTGGCGGACACTGCAGGCTCTGTCGTCGCGTTCCCATTCAATTTCGTGGAATGTGCGACGACCGACCTACGTGGACGAGTGGCGTACACACCGGTTTTGAAGGTGACAAGGCCAGCACTGAGATTACGGGTTCGATTCCCGGGCGGTATGATTTAGAAAATCTCCTTTTCTACATTGTCTCGGACTGGGTGTTTGTGGTACTTTCGTTGGTTCTGATTCCATAACACATGTGCTTAAGCTGCTCGTGCTGCTTAAGCTGCCGCGTGCTTATCAAGCACTAAGTAAAGACGCGATTTGTTTATGTAGGCTAATCCTTAAATCCAGTGTATAGGTATTGATTGATTTTTTTAGTTACCTACGTTCCGTACTGCGGTGTGTAATACTTCCTTGTGTCCATATCGCAATGTTGTGCGCATTAAGCCCTTGTGGATTGGCTGTACTTACTCATCCTTACTTAATTATAGAGGCTCTTTGTACCGTTCCGACCTCCGTGGACGAGTGGTGTATACATCGATTTTCATGGCGTCGCCAGCTCGTGAGGTCCCGGTCTCCATTCTCAGACGGTTCGATGTGAAACACTTTTTGTACATTTTCTTGGGTCTGGATGTTTTTGGTGTGCTTTCGTTGTTTCCGACTCCATAATACAAGTACTTAAACTGCTTACTTTGGGATTTGAGCAATGTATGTGATGCTGTACCTAACTATGTATGTGTTTACTGTACCTCACCTGTCCAGATGTATATGCGTCGCGATAAAACACCGAATGTCTTTATTTACATCGCGTTGCAGCGATCGGCACAGTCCGACTCGTCGCGTCTTATTCATGTCCTGGCCTATGTTGACATTTAACAATCATGCGTGGGCCACGCGTGAGGTTATTTGTGTACGTGATGTCACTATTTATGTACTATTTAAGTAGTATTTATATGCGTGGGTTTCACGCGCCCCGTGAATATATATTTATTAGCGGTGGAAATGAGAATGTTTTTCACTGCACGCATTTTTCGAATACCGTATGATTGACGGAGGTCTAGACAATTAAGATTTTTCGACCCACATTACAAAGAGGCCCATTTGTGACATCGGTGGTGAACCTATCGTCGTAACATTATAAAGTATTTATTTTTTCTCTACCTGACAAGCTCTCAGCGAATCGCTTCCCAGGTGAATTAGCGATCGACAAACTAATCTACAGGCTTTACATTGTCGATATCGGTATTAAAGAATAAACCACACTGTCTTTCTTCGGGTATCGTAAAGGGCGACTAGGGGGTAAGGCTCTTAAATCTTAATGTTTATCATCCCGTGACGATGTTACCATCTTAAAATACTAAAAAAATTAAGACCAAAGACTATCAGCGGTTTTAAGGTTCGAAATGTATGGCAATGCGAAATGTAATAGGACATATGTGTATATGTAAAAAAGACCGTAACCATGGTCGGAACACTGTGTATGTATAAAATATTGATATAAACCAAATTCGTAGCATTTCTATGGTGATGTAAAATGTAAGAAAAATGTGTGATAACAAGTTTGTTTGTCTAATATTTTTATGCAAAGGCTTTTCGTTAGAAATATTAGAAATATGATAAAAAATATCTTCACGCCATTCCCGTTACTGGGGTAGAAGGCGGAGGTCTTTATAATTAAGTCTTTTTGACCCACCCTTCATCGAATAAATTTTTGGGACAACGTGGCAGGTGGTAAGCCTGTTGCCTTCTTTATATCCAAGCCAACGGTATAAATCGTACAAATTTTGAAGAAACGGGAATCATCTGGGAATCGAATTAGATAGTTATCGTTAGAAATATGATTAAAGGAGAATTTAATAATGTGAGAAATTGAACCTTTAGAAGACGTTACCTGGTTGTGTGACTACAGTATAGAGTGTAGTGTGTACAGAGAACCGTTACTGCGGCAATCTTTAGTTAAGGTCAGTAGTGAAGGTCCTATGATAGGCTGTAATGATGGTGCTTTACTCATGGAGTAAACATCTACTAGAAGTCAATGGGGAAACTCTTAGGAATTTTCCATCTTCGTGCTCTTTGCAACCGGACGTATGGAAACCGTATCGCCGGAACAATTGCAACGTCCGGTTACACAATTACGTTGACTTTTAAATCACCATGGCCACGGGTGCTCGTCTAATACTACATGCCGTATGACTAAGCGGCTGTGACGTGACAAATTATAAATGGGGAGGTAGCTCTGGCAGCGGTGCGTTTTTATGGCGCACCTTCCTTCCATTCATGCGGCCACAGTTTGGCCCGACGGCGCGTCATTGTGTGCAAATACGGCGGAGTGCGCCGATTCTCTCTGATGTTGCTATTCGAATCGCATTGTATGCAGTTTTATTATTTAAAAAAAATACGTGTCACGATAGGCGAGCGGTTGGGGGATCGGAATTTGGGTTAAGGTACCGGAGTTCGATCCCCAGGTGACAGGCCCGTACCAATGGGTTCTTCGAAACTTATGTGCGATTTATATCGCTGGCTTGCACAAAGAAGGCGATAGACTTACCACTCGTTCTCCCAAAAATTTATTCGTCGTAATTTTCTAGACCTCTGTCTACGTTAGTATCGGGAATGGCGTAAATATATTTATTTATTATTTGAATTGACTATGGTATTCAACATAGATTAGAAATCTACTTTATGACATAAACCTCTTCCATAGGAGATAAATAAACATAAATATCTTCACGCAATTCCCAATACAATAGGGACAGAGGTCTAGTCTAGACAATTAAGTCCCTTCTACCCACCTTCCACCGATATTTTCGGGACAACGTAACAGGTGGTGAGCCCGTCGCCGTCTTTATGTCCAAGCCAACGATATAACTCGTACATAAGTTAACTAGAAAAACCCATCTGGGGATCAAACTCGAGTCTCTTGACTCGAAATTCCGACCACCCAACCACTCGGCTATCGTGACTTTTTTTTCCATAGGAGATATTAGTCACGCTTGGTAATTACCAGACCCCTGAACCCTTGACGCTGCTGACAGTCACGAGTCTGCTTAGTTTTGGATGTGGTATATTTGCGACGACGAACGAGATGGTTGTACAGATATGTTTATCCGGTTTCTCCGTCGTCATCATGATATTTCCTTGGTCACCACCGTCACAAGAAAAGGGATAGCATTACACTGTTTATCACACGGCAACTCATTAAGTTTCTGATTAATTATTTGTTCTCGTACGTAAGAAAAGTTTTAAAATAGCTTTTTGTTATATACGAATGCTTTCATTAAAGTTCCTAAAATAATCATTGAGTACAGAAGCAACGCCAGCCAATTGTAGCGATGTTGCGTCAGATTTGTTCACTTGAAAAAGGGGCGCAAAACATTCTTAATTGGTTCGTTTAATTTCCAATTCTTTTCCCTGATGGGGAGGAGGAAAGTTCGCCGTTATGTAACACGCTTATTCAATTTTCTTTCTATTTTGTGTATAAATTGTAAAAGGCATTTGTATACTTATTGTTTTCACGATAGCGAAGAGGAGTCCCAAGTTCGATCCCCAGGTGGCAGGCTCGTACGATGGGTTTTTTAAACTTATGTACGAATTACATCTTTGGTTTAAGTTGACATAAATACGGCGACGGGCTCACCACCTGTCACGTTGTCCCGAAAATATCTTCGGTGGAAGATGGGTCGAAGGGACTTAATTGCCTAAACTAAACCTCTGTCTACGTCTGTATTGGGAATTGCGTGAAGATATGTATATTTATCTATATAAATACATATCTATGTAAGTAAAGGCGGCGACATGTTTACCACTTACCACATTGTCCCAAATAAGCAACAAGGAAAAGTGAATCGAAAGTACTTGACTGTCTAGACCTCCGATATTGGGAAAACGCGTGAAGATATACTAATCGTATCTGAACGTAATCGAAACCGGACTCCGCGACATTGTTGTGGTATTTAACGACTACTGCGTATTGAGTGTTATAAACAGAAATTTTCCATTTGCCTACTATAATAAACTGGTCGCGATTTGTTCGGTCTACTTTAATTGTATCAACATTGTATGCCGCGGTGGTTGAGTGAATGGAATTTGAATTTGGAGACTTGAGTTCGTTTCACAGGAGGTTGAATAAAAATAAATAATATAAATATCTTCACGCAATTCCTAGTACAGGTTTAGACAGAAATTTGGTTCCTTTGACGCAGCTTCCACTGAAGATATTTTCGGGACAACGTGACAGGTGGTTAGCCATGTAAGTTCATATAAAATTTAGGTATGATTTTTGTTATCGGCGGTTTGGACACTAAGGCGTCGACAGGCTGAATACATTATCCCAAATAAGATCCGATGGAATGTGGGTCGAAGGGATAAAATTGTCTAGATTTTCTGATTTACCCCAGCATTTGGGCACATACATTTATGTGCCAAATCAGCGATTAGCGGAATTAAAACAGACACTGCAAGACATTGACACTAGTTTAAAATATATTAAAAGTATGTTTCTCTCCGAAGTCACGAGAGCCGAGTGGTTTGGTGGTCGGAATTCGAGGCTGATACCAAAGGGTTTTTTCAAAAACTTATGTTCGAATTATAACGTCGTCTCGGATATTAAGACGGCGACGGGCTCGCCACTCATCACGTTCAGCCAAAATTATCTTCGGTGTAAGGTGGGTTGAAACGACTTAATTGTCTAGACCACTGTCTACCCCTGTATTGGGAATGGCGAGATGATATTTTTTTATGTTTCTCTTTGCTGTTGCGGTTTGTGCAGGATGTGGAAAGTGGCAGTGCTTGAGAGTGCTCTCTTTCGAGATGCCATAGCCTTTGAGTTCAAGATTCGGAGGCAACGATGCCCTCTGAGAGTGAAGTGAATGCTCACCGCCGATGAGAGGACAGACTGCCTAAGGCTACTGACGGGAGGTAGAGTTGCGGATGAATGGGCGGACGAAAGCCTCTTTGTGTACCTTTTCATATACAGTGAAGGTGGAACATCTCGCACCTCGCTTTGTAATTTCTTCGCATCATTCAAAGGCCACTCCTCCATCTTAGACTCATCTTGACACTTATGTAGCCATTGTTTTTTTAGTACAGTTGAGACGGCGCGCGCCATTTTTAAATCTGGGTCGGTCTTTGTCCGGCTATCTTTTTGTTTTAGTTCATAAATTTACATAGTAGTGTTGTTTAGAATATAAGCTAACATAACTGTTAATGTTGATATGTAATTTTTTCACCAAAATAAATATACTATGATTAATGTTGGTAATTAGCGTATTTTTTTAAATATCTTGTTTAAAAAATAAACAAAGTAACTGGCCATGTGTCGAATAACAAATATTTTAAATACGTATTCAGAATCGTTACGTCATTGCAAAACCTGTAATTCTTTTTAGTTTGCCTTCTAACCTTATTCTTAATTAGGTAAAGTATATTGGTTGACAGGAAATAAGTTCCTTTTACCAATTACGTGTCGTTTATTTTAGATAGGTAGATTCTTTTTCAGTCTAAACGTTTGTGTTCAATGTAGGCTTGGTAGAGCTCTCATAAATCTACATGTATCAGTAAATAAACCGATCTTTTTACACAACATTACGGTCAACTTTGGTCTTCATGCATATATTTATTAAGTAAAATGAATTGTAGAAAATGTCAACCTATATAAATTACTTTCAGATACTGTATTTATTCATATGAAATATAGCGTAGAATTTTCGGAAACTACTTTACAAAATTTTTTTTTATACACTTATATATATAACGAGTAACAACCCTACTCTGTCGCCCGCTGTAGTTTTACGTAGTTTTTAGGCAATGCTACATGTCAAGGGATCTATTTTAAGTGACATTTTGTTTTTATTTTTACGTCTTTTACCATACTGGCGTAGGCAGACGTGTAGGCAATGAACTCCTTTCGACCCACTTTTTACTGAAGCTTATTTGGGACAACGTGACGACTGGTGCTGAGCTCGTCGCGGTCTTAGCTCCAAAGCTATACAACATATGTCTTTTGGTGATATAAAATGTAAATAAATTAAGAATAACGGAATAAACTAAGAATAATATCTTCGCATTTCGCCTCTCATGCGGCGTGTCTGGGATTCGAATAGACGTTTGTTTTGGCAATACACCGCCGTAGTGGGGTGGACGGACGTTGGTGTGAGGGCTCCGTCTCTGGGTCGCAAAACCTTCGCAAGGGCATCGACCGGATTGACGTCACCGTCCTCCCACCCCCCTCCTACACAGCCGCCCTCGTTTCCTGTTGCCGACAAAGTTCTCCCTACGCTAAAGCTTAATGATAAGTTTAACTGAATTTCTGATTGGATAAAAACGCGTGGTATTTGACGAGTAGGGTAAAATACATGTATTGGTAAATTTAGTAACCATGGTGAAATGTTACACTGTTAAAATTGTGTGTATTTGTAAATGTTACATTGTTAAATTTTTAATTATTTATTTATTGTTACAGGTATTCGTTGGTGTTGTGGATAGCATATTGCAACTTGAATAAGGTATATGTTTTAACCTCGCGCATTTCCCAAAAAATCGGGGTAGTCAGAGAGGTCTTCAAAATTTAGTCCTTTACACATTTCACCGGAAATTATTTGGGACAACGTGAAGCCTTCTTCGTGTTCAATCAACGATTTATATTTTTCGAAAATAAATTATTGGCCTTCATCCTGAGGTTCGACTCGGCTTGTGACTACCACAATGGAGTTGGCGTGTGTTAAAAGATGACATGCTCATCGCCCGTCACGTCCATCAAAAAGCTCTAGTGATAAATGAAAAGAAATAACTAGATATTTTCAGACCTCTTATAGTCTAGATATTGGCTAGAAGTGGTCCAAAAGCCAATCAATTAATAATAATTCAACCGCCCTCACAAAAAGTAAGGAGCTATAAGTGTAACTTGTGTATCTTTCAGTTTATGTGCTTATACGTAAATGTGTCTGTTCCCGCTCTCGATTGAACCTATTGCGATGAGGGCTTTTTAATCCAAGCTAACGTAATATTATGTTATCTTTGAAACATAATGAACGTACTTATACTTATCTTCACGAGGTAGCCAGAGAGAACAGATCGCCAAGTGTCACGTCATCCTTACATACCTCTTTAGCTTCTCTCAGATTCATCATTTTCTTCATACATGCACGTACAGAGTATACGTACAGAGTATCAGAGTACTCTTAGCCCTGCCCTCTACGAGCAGTTTGCTCACATGTTCTTCGAAAGTTAGTCTCGGCCTACCTCGACCCCTTTTAATATTAACTCTCGCGCTATATATTTTCTTCGCTATTAATAAAAAGAATGAACGTATATATAATATGCTTCCCCGATCATAGCGTAGTTCTATTAACTGAAGCTAAGTGACCCAGATGTTTGTGTAGCGGCGAATGCACCGCGACCTTATGACCTATCGGGATTCATTCCCGTGCAAGCGCTCTATCGCCGCCATCTACATTAGCGACATTCAACGGACGGACAGCCAAATCGATTTGTTGTATTTTCCGTCTGAGCTGTGATTTTATTTTCAGTCGACAACGTTATATTATTCGTCGTATTGTGATGAAAATTTAATGTTATATATGACGAGTTCCTTGGACGTGTGGCGTACATATCGGTCGTCATATTGTGATGAAAATTAAATGTAATATATGCAGACCTCGGTAATCGGTGATAGTTATATAAGGTGTCGCCTGTTTTAAAGATCTCTGGTTTGATTCCCGGACGGGTCTACATTGAGAACCACTTTTTCTACACTAGTTATCTCGGGTCTGTGTATGTATGTAGTACTTAAAAAAAATTTATAATGTTAGAAAATCTCGAACAACAGCTGCAGTGTATTGAGGGCAGGTACACACTGTATCTAGTCCTTTGTAAACAGCGACGTTGCATTATGTTGGCTACCTGCTCTGGTATTTCCTGGGAAGTTCCCCGCTCAATCAATAGTTGATTGTGGGTGGTGGATGTTCTACTACTTGTTATACGAATTATAATTAGAAAACGTGTTGGCAGTTTATTAGAAAAGAAATAAACTCTTTATTGGAGTCATTTCAACGGAATAAAAAAATGACAAAAATTATGACGTCAAATTAGGTTTCAATTTCAGCGAATTGCTGCTGCAGTACTATTGCACTGCAGCGCTGATTTTCAAATGGATCCTGCATATGACTTGACGCATAAAAATACTAGAAAAGTTGTTATTTATTTATTTATCTTCACGCACAGACCCTGGCGGGGTAGCCAGAGAGAACAGATTGCCAAATGTCACGATTATTACACACCTCTTTCGTCTCTTCAGATTCATCATTTTTTCATACATGCACGTCTAGGTATCCGAGTACTCTTGATCCTCCTCTCTTCGAGCAATTTGTTCATATGGTCTTCCTTTTTTTATAGAAAAGGGAGGCAAACGAACAGGTGGCTCTCGTGATGGTAAGTGATTACCGTCGCCCATGCACACCCGCAATACCAAAGGCATAGCAGATGCGTTGCCGGCCTTAGAGTGGCCGGCCAGAATTAGGGGAGGGGGGTGTGTAGGCTCTTCGAAAGTTAGTCTCGGCCTACCTCGACCCCTTTTAATATCGAGTTTCGCACCATTCGGTCTTCGGCTCATTCGCTCAACGTGCCCAAACCATGGAAGCACGCCCTTATGTATGCGTGATATGTTATATATGTGATATTGAAAGATACAGTCATGGTAGCTGAGTTATGGGGTGATCTGAAATCGAGTCAAGAGACCCGAGTTCGATCATCTGGCAGGCTCGTACCAAAGGGTTTGTCAAAACTTATGTACATATTTATATAGATGGCTTGGGCATAAAGACTGCTATAGGATCACCACCTGTCACGTTGTCCCAAAAATGTCTTCGGTGAAGGAGGGTCGAGAGGACTTAATTGTCTAGACCTCTGTCTAAAATAGGGGGTATTGGGAATGGCGAACCACCTATAATACTTTTAATTAGCTGCCGCCGCGGCTTTGACCGCAATAGAACACTTAACGCGGAACCCTAATTATGTTTCTAAAATGAATGTAGCCTATGTTACTCCTTATAACATTAGATATCTGTCAGCCGTTTCACAGATTAGAGATTATTAGATTTGGTGTATGTACCGTATAAATTCATATACATGTAAAAACGGTTATTTCAATACTACAAACAGACTATTTATATGTATAGAAGATTATTATAATTCTTTGACAATATCTGCTGATCGAACTTGAATCTCTTGACTCGAATATTCGAGGCTTCTCGTCTGTCTAAATGGATAAATGTGTTTTTATGTTCATTCAATAATTTTACCGGTACGAGAACACTAAAATAAACACTTCGTATTTCCGCGAAATAACGTTTTAATTTTAGTCATTCATGCATCCGAGAAATCTGACGAAATACGTAATCTAACAGTAGTCATTGTATATGTACATTTTGATTCAGATTGTGACTAACATGATTTTATATTTAGGAAACTTGAAAGTCATTCGTTTAAGGAAATAAATTGCTCATAGTGAATATGAATAATAATAATAAAAAAATAAAAATAAATATCTTCACGCAATTCCCAATACAGGGGTAGACAGAGGTCAAGTCTAGACAATTAAGTCCCTTTGATCCACCTTCCACCGAAGATATTTTCGGAATTTTAATAATAATAATAAATAGATAAATTCATACAAAGATAGGGACAACATCACATACATTGCTCCAATCCCAAACCCAACGCAGTCACCTCAAACTCTCGGACCCGAAAAAGTGGTTTTTCTATATTGACCGGTCTGGGAATCGAACTTGGAACAATTTAAGAAGGGTCAAGATGGCGAGTGGCATATCCACCGGATATACCAAAAAAAAGTTAGAGGCGCCTAGGATCGACTCGCCTCGCAATGCAATCCTCGCCTCGAATATGCAATTGGCTACCGGCAGATGAAATCCCCATCTCTAAAACAATACCAAACCAATACACACTTACGAAAGAACAGTCACGATAGCTGAGTGGTTGGGTGATCAGAATTCCAGTCAAGAGACCCAAGTTCGATCCCCAAGGCTCGTACCAATGGGTTTTTTCAAAAATTTCTGTACAAATTACATCGTTGGCTTGGACATAACATTACGGCGACGGGCTCACTACCTGTTGTCCCAAAGATTTCTTCGCTGGAAGGTGGGTCGAAAGAATTTAATTGTCTAGAGTTATGCCTACCCCTTTATTACTGTATTGGGAATGGCGTGAAGATGTTTATTTATTTATTATTTTTGTCAAAGTTCAGCATACAGGTGACGGGATGCTTCCCGTTGCAGCACATAAACGAGCAGCAGCGTCTAATAGTTCCTCAAGGGTCTGTTCTGTCCGCAACTCTCTTTCTGCTACACATAAACGACCTGCTCGAGCCCGGTCTCTTTGGGTATGCAGATGACAGCACAGTTGTGGAGAGATATCTGGCGCGTGTTCAGTCCAGACAGGATCAAGTACAGTCTGCTCGGGAGGCCATGGTAGAGCGTATGAATCTTACATTACCGGCAGTTTCCAACTGGGGCAATACCAATCTTGTGAGATTCAATGCCATATCCACCGGCATATCCACCGGATATGCCACTCGTCCATAGAGGTCGTCAATTCTTTATACAATAACGTTTAAAGATAAATCATTAAGAGCACATCTCGCAGCCTCTTAACTCGTGCGTCGGTCGCGAAGACATGAAGGTCGTACTTCCTTCGTCCGCAAAGATGTCCGCTTCGAACACGACTCCATCCTCCCGGGATCGACCCACTTCTCAACCCTCGTAACCCTTCGTCGTTCCACTCCAGTGATCCGCTCCAAGTCGCTTCAATCTTTTTTGGGACAGATTGTAGATCTGCCAGTAAGTAGATAAGTAAGTAGACGTGTAATGAAATTACAAACAGAGAAGGTTTGTTATTTTTATTTGTAAGCGATAAACTGAAAAACACCTAAACCGAAAGAAAACAACAAACAAAACCGTTGGCTTGGACATAAAAGTCTGGGAAAAGCTCATCACCGATAAGTGTAGGGTCGAAAGGACTTAATTATCTATACTTCTATCTACTCCAATATTGGGTGGCGTGAAAATATTTTTAACACCTTAAGCCATTTTAAAAAATTATTTTGCCCAGAGAACACCACATTATCAGCTACTAAAATCTATTTTATAAAGGAAAAGGTTCTTAACAATGTAACTTAATTAATAGTAGGACAGACAGATACCAAAAAAATGTTAGAGGCGCCTAGGATCGACTCGCCTCGCAATGCAATCCTCGCCTCGAATATGCAATTGGCTACCGGCAGATGAAATCCCCATCTCTAAAACAATACCAAACCAATAAACACTTACGAAAGAACGGACACGATAGCTGAGTGGTTGGGTGATCAGAATTCCAGTCCAGAGACCCAAGTTCGATCCCCAAGGCTCGTACCAATGGGTTTTTTCAAAAATTTCTGTACAAATTACATCGTTGGCTTGGACATAACATTACGGCGACGGGCTCACTACCTGTTGTCCCAAAGATTTCTTCGCTGGAAGGTGGGTCGAAAGAATTTAATTGTCTAGAGTTATGCCTACCCCTTTATTACTGTATTGGGAATGGCGTGAAGATGTTTATTTATTTATTATTTTTGTCAAAGTTCAGCATAAAGGTGACGGGATGCTTCCCGTTGCAGCACATAAACGAGCAGCAGCGTCTAATAGTTCCTCAAGGGTCTGTTCTGTCCGCAACTCTCTTTCTGCTGCACATAAACGACCTGCTCGAGCCCGGTCTCTTTGGGTATGCAGATGACAGCACAGTTGTGGAGAGATATCTGGCGCGTGTTCAGTCCAGACAGGATCAAGTACAGTCTGCTCGGGAGGCCATGGTAGAGCGTATGAATCTTACATTACCGGCAGTTTCCAACTGGGGCAATACCAATCTTGTGAGATTCAATGCCATATCCACCGGCATATCCACCGGATATGCCACTCGTCCATAGAGGTCGTCAATTCTTTATACAATAACGTTTAAAGATAAATCATTAAGAGCACATCTCGCAGCCTCTTAACTCGTGCGTCGGTCGCGAAGACATGAAGGTCGTACTTCTTTCGTCCGCAAAGATGTCCGCTTCGAACACGACTCCATCCTCCCGGGATCGACCCACTTCTCAACCCTCGTAACCCTTCGTCGTTCCACTCCAGTGATCCGCTCCAAGTCGCTTCAATCTTTTTTGGGACAGATTGTAGATCTGCCAGTAAGTGGATAAGTAAGTAGACGTGTAATGAAATTACAAACAGAGAAAGTTTGTTATTTTTATTTGTAAGCGATAAACTGAAAAACACCTAAACCGAAAGAAAACAACAAACAAAACCGTTGGCTTGGACATAAAAGACTGGGTAAAGCTCATCACCGATAAGTGTGGGGTCGAAAGGACTTAATTATCTAGACTTCTATCTACTCCAATATTGGGTGGCGTGAAAATATTTTTAACACCTTAAGCCATTTTAAAAAATGATTTTGCCCAGAGAACACCACATTATCAGCTACTAAAATCTATTTTATAAAGGAAAAGGTTCTTAACAATGTAACTTAATTAATAGTAGGACAGACAGATACCAAAAAAATGTTAGAGGCGCCTAGGATCGACTCGCCTCGCAATGCAATCCTCGCCTCGAATATGCAATTGGCTACCGGCAGATGAAATCCCCATCTCTAAAACAATACCAAACCAATAAACACTTACGAAAGAACGGACACGATAGCTGAGTGGTTGGGTGATCAGAATTCCAGTCCAGAGACCCAAGTTCGATCCCCAAGGCTCGTACCAATGGGTTTTTTCAAAAATTTCTGTACAAATTACATCGTTGGCTTGGACATAACATTACGGCGACGGGCTCACTACCTGTTGTCCCAAAGATTTCTTCGCTGGAAGGTGGGTCGAAAGAATTTAATTGTCTAGAGTTATGCCTACCCCTTTATTACTGTATTGGGAATGGCGTGAAGATGTTTATTTATTTATTATTTTTGTCAAAGTTCAGCATAAAGGTGACGGGAAGCAGCGTCTAATAGTTCCTCAAGGGTCTGTTCTGTCCGCAACTCTCTTTCTGCTGCACATAAACGACCTGCTCGAGCCCGGTCTCTTTGGGTATGCAGATGACAGCACAGTTGTGGAGAGATATCTGGCGCGTGTTCAGTCCAGACAGGATCAAGTACAGTCTGCTCGGGAGGCCATGGTAGAGCGTATGAATCTTACATTACAGGCAGTTTCCAACTGGGGCAATACCAATCTTGTGAGATTCAATGCCACCAAAACGCAAGCGTGTCTGTTCTCCGCCAAAAGGAGCCAGTTCACCTTGGCTCCTAAATTTCAGAATGTATCTCTGGAATACACCGACCGCCTCCAGTTACTAGGAGTCGAAATCACGTCAAACCTTAACTTTGGGCGGTTCATTGAGTCTAAGGCTAAAGCCGCTGCAAGGAGATTGGGAGTTCTTGCAAAAGTGCGGCGTTACTTTACTCCGGGACAGCTTCTGACCCTATATAAAGCTCAGGTCCGGTCGGCTGTAGAGTACTGCTGCCACATATGGGCTGGAGCTCCTAAATATCAACTGGCAGCCTTGGATTCTGTGGAGGGACGGGCCAAGCGGCTAATCGGTGATCCTGACTTGGTTACTACCAATTTGTCCAGTCTCGAACACAGACGTCGCGTGGCCAGTCTCTCGGTGTTCTACAGGTTACATTTTGGAGAGTGTGCGAAGGAATTACATGAGTTAATTCCCCCTTCCCCTTTCCATCATCGGACAACAAGACGCACGGCGGGTTTCCATCCTTTTGTTGTCGATATACCCTGCATTCGGACGAAGCGTTTTGCTTCGTCGTTCATAATGCGTACAGCAAATGACTGGAATAATTTGACTGCATCAGTCTTTCAGTCCGATTACAATGTGGGTGTCGTCTTCAAGAGAAGAGTGAATAGGCTCTTTCTAAGCTAGTGTGCCTACCAACAAAAACTACATCGCCACTTACCATCAGGTGGGATTGTAGTTAAACGCTAGCTTATAATGTTAAAAAAAAATGTCTGGTACTAAGATATTCAATGGCAAACCCTCCATACGAATGAGGGCTATGTTTTATAGTGGAATATTGCAGATCGTTATGGTGATATCAGAGAATCAAACTTCATTCTGATGGCATCACACGTAAAAAGTTAAAAGGAATAAGGACATTAAGGCTTGAAGTTGTTAAACAGAGTATATACTTGTAAGTCGGTGTGTAGTTGCCTTTTGTAAATACCAGGACAATATACATTTGTGTATTCTTATTGTTATTGCAGTATAAACATGGGTACAAACAACCTACATACAAGTTTTATCTATTAACATCGTGCGGACTTCGTCGAAGGACTTACATAATGATATTAAGCGGTTCGACGGAAATATCGAGAAAGTTTGGTATTAACATGGAAACCGGGGGAGTTTCGAATTAGTCGGTTTATATTGAAAGGGCACGAGGTGAAGGACGCGTGGCGGTGTGTACTGGAAAATTCACGATCGATACTCAGATCCTGTCGACACTACGCAATTCGGAACTTTATTTTATTTAGTTAAGGACGGGTTTTGTATGAGTTTTATTGAGTCTGTATCTTGACCTACTGGATATAGGCATACGTGGTCTCGGTATGGCTGATATACCTTAAACTTTGGCAACAAGTGTTATAATCATAGAGCTTGCTATTATAAATGGTATTATCTGTAGTAACTTTGTGTAGGAGTAGGTAGATGTAACTCATGTAATAAGTGTAAGAGAAAGGAAAATTACCTATTTTTTTAATTATAATTAAATAGTACAAAATACATATAATTAAGGAATAGACACTTACAACCAGTTAGTGATAACTATTTCTTATGAATAACATGACTACAGTGACGTCATATTTCAAAACAAAAACATAAACACTGGACGATTGAGCGTCTCGCGTTAACTTCGAATATCTGAAATAAAAATTGTGTGTGTGTGTGTGTGTGTGTGTATTTTACCTAAACCACAGCGTTTAAAAACGCTCGTAATTTATCAGCATTAATAGTCTTTTTTAAAGCCAATGAACAGTCAAAAAATATAAACAGCTATAAATAGTCTTTACGAAAGTCATTTTGTCATGATGGCATATATTTAATAAATTTTTATAATAATTATAATTTTTATAATTATCTTCACGAAATTCCCAATACAGGGGTAGACAGAGGTCTAGTCTAAACAATTAATTTCCTTTGACCCACCTGTCACCGAAGATATTTTCGGGACAACGTGACAGGTGGTGAGCCCGTCGCCGTCTTTATGTCCAAGCCAACGATATCATTCGTACGTAAGTTTTTGAAAAACCCATTGGTACGAGCCTGCCACCTGGGGATCGAACTCTGGTCTCTTGACTCGAAATTCCGACCACCCAACCATTCAGCTATCGTGACTTCTTCATATTTAATCATATTCATATTTATCATGATATTTAATCATCATAAATATATAAGTGTACATATAAATAGATAGGCAACACATAAATTTCTTTTAGCCGAAAGTAAGTAGCTAAAGCAATTGTCTTTTGGAATTTGAAATAACGAAGGTACCACAAACACCCAGACTCGAGACAATGTAGGAAAACTGGACTACATGACCATAACAAAACAAAAGCTGTTGATGAAGCAGTAGAAATTTAATTTCCTCTTTTATTCCTTTCTAGAGGAAGGTCTAGGTGTTAAAAAACTTAAGTGTTTGTGTAAATTGGCTGAAATATGACGATGGTGGTAACTGTTGTTGTTTTGTTGTATTTTAATGTAACCGAAAATGCTTGAAACAACATGCAACAGGCGACACTTAGACAGACAAAAATAATGCTCTGCTGTCCTGAGGCCGGGGCGCGTCTATACCGCTCGATACCGGCCGAGGTGCTTACTTACTCACCTCTCTTTTAAGGTAGATTTGCCATTAAAACCACGCTTGGCTTTTTTTACTTTACGCTCGGATTTTTGCAATAAAAAATCCGCTTCGATCGGCGGTCGCAGTACTAGAAACCACGCACCGTAGTCGCTGTTACCCTTAATTAAGATGGCTGTCGAAAAATACCAGGTTTCGTTCTTCATGCGCTCTTAGTCTCTTACATACCCGTGGGGTGAGAGGGAGTGGTATTTTTCTTACGAAGATACCACACGGTATACTTACATGTAATTATGACATTTTGGGAAGATGTGCATACTTGCATATTTGTAATTCGTCGTTTTGTAACACTCTAACACCATTACGTTATTTTTTTATGCGGTCATTGGCAATAATCGAGTCCAATGTTTTCCTGCGTCCGGAAACTGAACGAACTAGACAGAGAGATCTGAACCTTATTGTATTCAACGGTAGGATTGATTTGAATTGTTAAACGACGAAGTAAACAATGTGCGAATGGCGCCCGGCGTGTGAGTTGGGTCGTAAACAAGCGACGGGTTATTGATTTGACTAATGCCGGTACGTACATGCGTGGATGACGATGCAGTTTTTTTTTTTGTTTATTTTATTACTTTTTAATATCCGCATGCCTTCTGCCAGTTTGTTGTGGCCGGTACATCGGAGTGTTATTCTTTTTTTGAATTTAAGAAATATGTTATCTATGTATGTAACATGAACATCGCAAGTTAAGGTATTATCTACAAGCTTTGTTCTATACTAGGATACTCCAAGGTTTACACAAGTATATCGTTTCATCTAACACGTAGGTCCGTCGTCCGGCAAGTTACCCTACATTTCGCCGGACCTTATTTGGGATGACGTAACAGGTGATGAGCCTGTCGCCATATGATATGAATCGTACATGAGTTGAAAATAACCCATTGCAACGAACCCACAACTTGGGTATTGAACTCGGTTCTCTTAACTCGAATTCCGATCACCCAACCACTTTGCTAACATGACTTAATTGAAGATAAGAATACATTTATAATTTTCCCAAAGCACTATAGCTTTACCATTACTATAGCATTACATTCGAAATTTACTTTTATTGATATTACTGTACACTTACAAGTAAATATAAGACTCTTTGCTGAAAGATAACTCCAATAAGAACGTACTTTAACGTATTTATTTATGTATCTGTCAATTGATAGCTACATTGTATTTTGGTCTTATTAGTCTTATTTATATGACAGTGACTAACCTATTTACGTTCTATAGTAAATAATGTTTTCACTTTCGAACAACAAGGTTGTAAACCGGGTGAAATAATACTCTCGCTCTAGATAAGGCGATTAATGTACATACGAGTGCAACAAAGGGGGTTTTCCTACACGACGCCACCGTATTTTAAAATTTTCATGTCCCCCTTTTGATATCGCGCACGTGAATAATATAATATGCGTTGCTACCATATTGTCGTGTGGTAACGTTTTAATAATAAATAAATATATACATTATTACATACATGGTTATAGAGATATCGAAATCTACCGAAAGACATTTCAAACTCCAGCTAAATGTCGTCCGTTACTTAACAGCTACTAAACATTGATACGATAACGCCTACAATACCTTTATAGATTCCCTTTAATTTAATAACAAAGTTCAGCCTAACTAATATAAAACAAAACACCTTTACGCCATTCCCAATACAGGTGTTTACAGATTACAATAGGGAATGGCCTAGTAGGCAGAGGTCTAGGCAATTAAGTCCTTTAGACCCACCGAAGACATTTTTTGGAACAACGTGACTTTATTTCCAAGCCAACATTATAAACCATAGGTACGCTTTTAAAAAATCTCATTGATATGAGCCTTGGGAATCGAACTCCGGCCTCTTAACTCCAATGCCGATCACTCAACCACTCGACTATCGCGACTATTAGCCTAACTTTCATTCTTTAAAGTCCATAGCTATTTCACAATAAAATTCTAATATAGTTTCTACATAACGTCAGTTAATGATTCAATAACACACAGAGCCTGTAATAACACTAGCCGGCGCATCGTCTTGCCCGTTATATGTAAACACGCGGCGTAATCAACATAATCGCAATTATTAGATCGATAGACACGTTTTTCAGTGGAAGCATTGCTAGGCGGTTGAATGCACGCCATAGGGCGTGTGGTAGCCCCAAATTGGGCGCCATTAGCTATATCTATGTAGCTGTGTGTACACACATTTGCACAATGGAAAATTTTTTCTTTCTTTTTTCCATACTCACTCACGATTGCCGAGTGGTAGGTGATTGGAATTCGAGCCGAGAGACCAGAGTTAGACCAGTAGGTGGCAGGCTCGTATCGTTGGGTTTTTAAAAAAAATCTTATATACGATTTATATCGTCGGCTTGGGCATAAAGACTGCGATGGGCTCATCATCGTGACAGTTGTCTCAAAAATGTCTTCGGTGGAAGGTGAGTCGGAAGGACATAATTTTCTAGACCTGATATATATATCTGATACTAAAAGGTAAATTTGAAGCGTAAATTATTATTCTTTGGAATAGGTGTGTTAGGGTAAATAAATTGTGTAATAATGGTGTAATCGGCTAAAGGATATGCCATCAACCCACTTTCTTCCCGTGGGTGTCTTAAAAGCTTACTAAGAGAAAAGTCTTGATAATATCAATGGCTACCGAGAAACTGCGGGATAACATATTGAAAAAAATACCAGACTGAAATAAGCAGGCCGATGACGGGCCAGTGTCTAGAGTGTATGATGCCTGGTACAAGGATCGCCAATCCGCTTGTTGAGTGTGGCGGTTATGGCAAGCCCTCCCACAAGAGTGGCTAGAAGTGGACTGTTACTGTCCGTTATTTATGTTTGTGTGTATGTATTAATCATTAACTTAATCAATTCTTACTTTAGTCGTCTTTTATAAATTCATTTACCATTCAAACTTAATGATGAATTGACTATTGAAATGAATTCGGTGCAAGGCTTATTATATAAAAAGAAAAGCGACGCCGTTCATGGTGTCACCAGCTCTGAGGCCCCGGGTTCGATTTCCGGACGGGTCAATGTAGAAAACCACTTTTTCTACATTGTCTCAGGTCTAGGTGTTTGCGGTACCTACCAAGTTTCTAATTCCTACTTAACACAAGCGCTTTAGCTACATTATGTGGGACCAGAGTGTGATGTGATGTTCTTCTATAAAGCCCATCAAGAGTCCACTGCTGAATATAGGCCTCCCCTCGATTTCGCCGGAAAGAACGGTCCTCAGCCACCTGAAGCCATCGATTCCTCGCAGCATAAAATATTGCGGGAGTATGTGATGCTATCCCTATGTATGTATGAATGTATTTTTATTAACCTTCATAGTTATTTTGTATACAAAAATTTCCGTGACAGCATTCACAGCTTATGAAGTCTTCAATGGTGATGATTTTTTTTTCCACTTGCAGATGCACCCTTCGTTTCCCTTCAACGAACATACGACTGGAGTTCCAGTCGCTGGTGGAGGAGAGCGGCGGCGGAGCTGCTGGCGCCTCCGGGGCTCCGCTGCCACCGTTGCGTATCACCATACCGGTCGACAGCGACGCGAGGAGTCCGGCGCCTTCGCCCACCGGTAATAGTTTTTCCTACACACTTTTCTTTACGGAAACGTTATTCAAATTAAAGGTAAAACGAAAGGACAACAAAGGCTCGATAGCCGAGTCAGGCATGTTCGTAGCAAATGAGTGTTTTCAAAAACTGATGTACGATTTAAATCTTGGACATAGACTTAAAGACGGCGGCAGGCTCACGTACGTAAATTTTTTGAAAAAAATCACTGGTACGATCATACCACCTGGGGATCGAGCTGGGGTCTCTCGATTCAAATGCCGATCACCCAGCCACTCTGCTATCGTGACTATTATGTAACATACCAAGAGGAGATTGTATTTGTAACGATAAGTTTTCTAAAGCCGAAAAAATAAAATTAAATATCTTCACTCAATTCCGAATACAGGGGTAGATAGAGGTCGAGTCTAGACAATTAAGTCCCTTCGAGCCACCTTCCACCAAAGATATTTTTTGGGACAACGTGACAGGTAGTGAGCTCGTCGCCGTCTTTATATCTTATGGATATAAAGACGGCGACGGGCTCACGTACGTAAATTTTTGAAAAAATCACTGGTACGATCATACCACCTGGGGATCGAGCTGGGGTCTCTCGATTCAAATGCCGATCACCCAGCCACTCTGCTATCGTGACTATTATGTAACATACCAAGAGGAGATTGTATTTGTAACGATAAGTTTTCTTCTAAGCTTACTATTTTTCATTTCGATTCAGTATGTTTTCTAAAGCCGAAAAAATAAAATTAAATATCTTCACTCAATTCCGAATACAGGGGTAGACAGAGGTCTAGTCTGGACTAGACCTCTGCCTGTATGTATTTATTTATTTATACATACGTACAAGACATACTTTAAATTACATAGTACAAATAGGCGGTACGTAGTACAAATAGGCGGTACGTAGTACAAATAGGCGGTACGTAGTACAAATAGGCGGTACGTAGTACAAATAGGCGGTACGTAGTACAAATAGGCGGTACGTAGTACAAATAGGCGGTACGTAGTACAAATAGGGGGTCTTATCGCTAGATCCGGACGGGTCAATATAGAAAAACCAACAACTTTTTCAACATTCTCACGTGTCCGGGTGTTTGTGGGACCTTTGTTGTTTCTGATTCCATAACACACGTGCTTTAGCTACATATATTTTGGGTGTGCTGCTATTAAATAAATAAAATATAAATAAATATCTTCACGCAATTCCCAATACAGGGGTAGACAGAGGTCTAGTCTAGACAATTAAGTCCCTTCGAGCTACCTTCCACCAAAGATATTTTTGGGACAACGTGACAGGTAGTGAGCTCGTCGCCGTCTTTATATCTTATGGATATAAAGACGGCGACAGGCTCACGTACGTAAATTTTTGAAAAAATCACTGGTACGATCATACCACCTGGGGATCGAGCTGGGGTCTCTCGATTCAAATGCCGATCACCCAGCCACTCTGCTATCGTGACTATTATGTAACATACCAAGAGGAGATTGTATTTGTAACGATAAGTTTTCTTCTAAGCTTACTATTTTTCATTTCGATTCAGTATGTTTTCTAAAGCCGAAAAAATAAAATTAAATATCTTCACGCAATTCCCAATACAGGGGTAGACAGAGGTCTAGTCTGGACTAGACCTCTGGCTGTATGTATTTATTTATTTATAAAATACTTCCGTTCATAACCCCAAATTTTATCAATATAAGTAACATGCATTACATACATTACATCCATCGATCGTCATTTTGTCAATCTACCACCGTGTCGTAATGAGGTCCCTCTAGCGTAGAAAAAACGGGCGAAAGAAACTCCGTTTCACTTCACCATCACCGTTCCTCAGGTACAATAAGCGCGGCGAACAGCTGTCCGACCTCGCCGCGCGGCGCCGGGTCCTCGGGGCGGCGCCACGCGGACCTGGGGCTGGTGGCGCATTACGCAGCGCTGGCCGAACACCAAAGGCCCACCTCCAACGGGAATGCTGTGAGTGAATATCAAAGATATTTCTGCAATGGGCGACTGATTCTCTGTACTTTTAAACGGCGTTTTGTGTTTGAGCGGCTAATTTAAAGATTATTAAGTCATTGAAATTTTGAGGTTAAGTCTAAAAAAGCCTAGCATGCAGTTGTCAATTATTGTGCGATAAATGGGATGGGGTGGGCAGAGAACTAGGACGTCATAGCTGGCCACGGAAGTCGTCGAGATAAAAGACGCGTTTTCAACACTCTGAGGACTGACTATGTTACATCTTCGTCAAATTGTCAACAAAAATCGTTTTGTTTTTTTTATCTTTTCACCATTTCACATACATAGAGATCTGGACAGTGAAGTTATAGATTAAACATTTGAACTAGAGACCCGAGTTCGATCTCCAGGTCTCGTATCAGTGAGTTTTTTAAAACCTTTGTACTATTTATATCGTTGCTTTGGACATAAAATGACGGCGACTGGCGCACCACCTGTCACGTTGCACCAAAAATGTCGAAAGGACTTAACTGTCTCGACCTCCATCTACCTCACGATTGGGAATGGCGTTAATTTTTTATACTAAGATTGATCAGTAAACATTCTCCGTTTCGCTCCAATTGCAGGCGTCATCGACTACCACGGAGTCAGGGTACAGTTCGCGCGAGAGCCGCGAAGGTCGGGAGGGTCGCGAGGCTCGCGAGGGTCGCGAGGGGCGGGAGGCTCGAGACGACGCCAAGCCCCCGTACAGCTACGCGCAGCTCATCGTGCAGGCAGTGGCCTCGGCCCAGGACAAGCAGCTCACCCTCAGCGGCATCTACAGCTACATCACCAAGCACTATCCGTACTATCGCACCGCGGACAAGGGCTGGCAGAACTCCATACGTCACAATCTATCGCTTAATAGGTGAGGCTGATGAAGAAGTCGAGTGATGGGGACAATATTTATTCATTCATTTGTTTTATCAATATTGAACTAAAAAAATTGACTATGGCAAGCTTAATGCATTAAGCATTCTCTACCATTGGACCAACGTAACATTGATCTGATTCCAAAGTATGGAGCTGTAGCACTTGTGTTTTGGAATCGGATACAACGAAACCATTTTGTGGTTTTCTACATTGTCTTAGATGAGAGACTGAGATAGTGTTATAAAGCTTTTGTATAATGATCTGCCCGGGAACGAACCCGGGACTTCAGAACTTACGACACAATGAAATCCGGTATGTACGTCAGCGTCCAGAAAGGTCAAATCGATAAATGGATAGGGACAATAATAACACATTAATAATTTCAAACCAACATACCTGCCTCCAATCCCAATGTACGTAGCTAAACGCTTTTTTTGGGAATCATTAACAACGAAGGCACTACAAACATCCAGACCCGAGACAATATAAATAAGTAGTTTTCTAATCCTTCTTTGACAAGTCCGGGAATCAAATCCGGAACCTCGGAGTTAGAGGCACCTTCGAAACTTGTGAACATAACTCGCGGAGGTCGCCAAGTTAAGGTAGATATTTTAATATAAATGTTATTTGTTATGTAAGTAAATATATATGTATGTAAGTATGTTATACATGTTGGACATTGAGCCGGCGAAAGGCTCACCACCTGTCATGTTGTCCCAAAAAATATTACTCGATTAAGACTGCAAGGTGAATAAATGAATTGTCGTTTTATACGTTTTACATATTATTGATCAATTTAATATTTTTATCTGTCATGTCAATAGAGTTGTACTGTTCTGACGCGTCAACAAAGGAGGAACGAATGACAGTTGAGTGATGTCTCGCTGGCGACCGTTGCAGGTACTTCATCAAGGTGCCGCGGAGCCAGGAGGAGCCGGGCAAGGGCAGCTTCTGGCGCATCGACCCGCAGAGCGAGGGCAAGCTCATCGAGCTCGCCTTCCGCCCGCGGCGCCCGCGCGGCGTGCAGTTCCGCGCGCCCTTCGGACTCTCCTCGCGGTGAGCGCACGCACGCACGCACGCACGCACGCACGCACGCACGCACGCACGCACGCACGCACGCACGCACGCACGCACGCACGCACGCACGCACGCACGCACGCACGCACGCACGCACGCACGCACGCACGCACGCACGCACGCACGCACGCACGCACGCATGCACGCACGCACGCACGCACGCACGCACGCACGCACGCACGCACGCACGCACGCACGCACGCACGCACGCACGCACGCACGCACGCACGCACGCACGCACGCATGCACGCATGCACGCACGCATGCACGCACGCATGCACGCACACGTACACGCACACATGTCCACGTACGCACGTACACGCACGCACGTTCACGCACGAACACGTACGCACGTACACGCACGCATGTACACGCACGCACGTACGCACACTTTTATGCTTCTTCTGGCAGAGGTAGGTTTCGCTGCCATATAACAAAGTCGGTACCAGCATTGCGTTATGTATCGCAAGGGGCGTTTCATTTGACTAACGCAGGGCACCGTTGATCTTGTTCCCGTATTTGAATCACATCTTCCATCCCGGCCAAAAGCGCTTTCCAATTATACAATTTTATTCATCTGTTCTAGAATTTGCTACATATAAATATGTATGAATATTAATTATTTACCCGATGGCATAGTTGGTTGTGATTCCGCCTTCGTGGATGACTGCGGGTTCGAATACCGCTAGGGGCCAACGTTATTGCAATGAATACAAATGTTTTTACTTGAATCATGCATGTTAATATGTATGTATAAATAAAATATATGTTTGTAAATAATTGTGTGTGGCTTGGACACCAAGATGGCGATGTGCTCACTACTCCACGTCGTCCGAAATACGCTTCGGTGAAAGTTGGATCGGAGGGGCATAATTGCCTGGACTTCTGCTGTCTAAACAGTATTAAAAAAATATTTTTAAATCAAAAACCATGTCTGTCCGTCTGTGCACAGGAGTGCCCCGACCTCACCCTCGCAGGTGGGAGTGTCCGGCTTGGTGACGCCCGAGGAGCTGTCCCGGGAGCCCACCCCCGACCTCTTCACTGGAGAAGAATCTGAACAGCAGGTATGTTGGTACTTTCCTTGTAAGAAGGTTCGTACTAATGTCTTTTTTTTTTTTCAAAATTTATGTACGATTTATATCGTTGATTTCGACAGAAAGACTGCGACAGTCTTCCCAAAAAATGTCTTCGGTGAAAGGAATCCTGTCTGCCTAGAATGTGTTGTTTATCTGCTTTTTATTCTTGTATTTAAAGCATTTTTACTTTCACTACTGGAAGTACTACTACTACAAACATCCTAAACACCTCTAGTGTGTGTGTGAGGAGGTGTGTTTGTAGTAGTAGTTGTTCCCGTGGGTGTCATAAAGAGCCGGTTAAGGGAAAAGTCTATATGTCTGTTGCTACCTGAGATATGTCAGCAGCTTAGAGGTTCGCGGTGTCTGTCACAGCGTTCGCCGATCTGCTTGCCGCGCACGACGCTTATGGCAAGACCCTCCGTTACAAGAGAGGCCTAAGTCCTCGGTTTCTATAAGCTGCTATAAATGTATGTAATTATGATCTCCGTGGACGAGTGGCATACACATCGTTGTTCACGGTATCGCCCAGTACTGAGGTCTCGGGTTCGATTCCCGGTCGGGTCAATGTGGAATGAATGAAAATGAATGAAATATACTGTATTATACAAAATATTATGAAAAACAACAAAAAAAAATTACAATGTGTGGCCTTATCGCTGTAAAGCGATTACTTCCAGACAGCCCATATAAAGAAAAGAAATAAAAACATGTATAAGGTTGAATACAACATTTTCTCGGGGTCTGTGTATTTATGCTACTTTCGTTGTATCCGATTCCGCAACACATGCTGTGGCTACTTTGTGATCGGAGCAATGTGTGTGATGTTGTGCCTATGTATGTATGTATATATAATAACGCTGTCCGTCCGTCTGTGCGTGCGGTGGCGTGCGGCAGACGACGCAGCCGGGCGGCCGGCTGGGCGGCAGCAACGGCGCCGCGGCCGCGCAGTACCTGTTCCCGCAGCGCAGCGGCGTCAGCCAGAGCGCGCCCGGCTCCCCGGGTTCGTTTCCCGCACACGCACGCACACGCACACGCACACGAACTCGCACACGCACACGCGCACACGCACACGCACACACGCAAACGTACACGCACACACGCACGCGCACACGCACACACGCACACGCACACACGCACACGCACATGCGCACACGCACACGCATACGCACATGCGCAAGCGCACACGCACACACACACACACGCACACACACACGCGCAAACGCACACGCACACACGCACGCACACACACACGCACACACGCACGCGCACACGCACACACGCACGCGCACACGCACACACACACACGCACGCGCACACACACACACACACACACACACACACACACGAACGTGTGGTTGGGAGATCGAATACGGGTCAAGAGACTCAGTTCGATCAAAGCTTGTTGGGTATTTTCAAAACTTATGTACAATTTATGTCGTTGATATAAAAATAAAGACGACGCAGGTTCACCACCTGTCACGTTGTCCCAAACAATGTCTTGGGTGAAAGGTGGATCGAAATAACTTAATTGAATCGACCTCTGTCCACCCCGGTATTGGGAATGGTGTGATAATATTCTTAAAGTTTATTTAGTAATTATTCAAATTAAGAACCATATACTTATCCATAACCATGTTTTTTTTTTGATAATACGGAAACAATGTTATTATTTAATAAACAAATTATTAAATTATTATTTAGTGGCGTAAACACTGGTTTTATGGTGTCTCCATCTCGTGGGTTCGATTCCCGGTCGGGACAATGTAGAAAAACCACTTTTTCTACATTTTCTCGGGTCTGGGTGTTTGTAGTGCCTTAGTTGTTTCCGATTCCCATACCTCAAGTGCTTTAGCATCTTACATTGAGATCAGAGCAATGTATGTGACGTTGTTTAAATAAAAAAAAAAACAATAATCGTAAAGCACAACCCCTTGTAACATGGCAATTAAACGCAGGCTGTATTTCCACATTCAAACTTAACCTTATTCCTATTTCGATGTGTTTATAGGATATGTGTATTTCTTACGTTTTTGTATTTGTTAATTGAAATGTTTTGCGAATATATCTTTGGTGTACCAAATAAAAAATAATTAAAAAATCGTTCCAGGACACGGGATGTCGTACAATGCAAGCGGCAGCGGTCTCGTCATGACCGTCGTCACTAACGGCGCCGGTGGCGAAAGAGAAGGTGAGAGAATATGAGACATATAGGTGGCACTCGTACTTGCGATAATGCACTTTATGGTGAGCTCGTTTAGGTTCTAAATTCTTTACTACAAAGTGGTTGGTAATGTCAATTGTCAATTTAAAAAGAAGATGCTAATTTTTTCTCAAATATAATTTTTGCCTATAAAAAGGTTTTATACTTTAAATAAAATATAATAAAATAAAAAAAAATCTTCACGCAATTAACAATACAGGTGTAGACCGAGGTCTAGTCTAGACTATTAAGTTCCTTCGACCCACCTTCCACCGAAGATATTTTCGGGACGACGTGACAGGTGGTGAGCCCGCCGCCTTTATGTCCCAGCCAACGATGTAATTCGTACATAAGTGTTTGAAAAACCCATAGGTACGAGCTTGCCACCTGGGGATCGAACTCGGGTCTCTCGACTCGAAATTCCGACCACCCAACCACTCGGCTATCGTGACTTTTATATTTTATAGTTTAGTTATATTTTATTGTTTTAGAATAGTTAATTGACTCGGGCGTTACAAATTTAATGCAATACGGAAATTCAATGTAAAGTTGTTATTGAATAATTACATCGCACCATTCTAGATGGTATATGTTATCTGGTCCGAAAAGAAGAAGCACTTCTTCCATACTGGGTCATGTAACACATTCAATAACAGCTTTATATGTTTTTTTGAACTCGTGCTTACTTCATGTTTTGAATGCAGAAACACTTTAGTATTTTAGAAATGAACTAGCTGACCCCGCAAACGTTTTGACATTTAAAAAAATAGGGGTTGATCGTAAATCGTTTAAATTAAAACGTTTTTTTATCATACTGCATACAAAAATACACACAACCCGTGTATTTTTGTATGCAGTATGATAAAAAAATAAAGACAAAAAAATTGTCTAACATTAAAAAAGTCTGAGGGTGGATCAACTTTAACATTGAGAGGTTGAAAAATAGATGTTGTCGGATTCTCGGATGACAACCTGGACCTATAGACCTATTTAGTGGGTTTGTATCTAGCCTGACAGTTGTCCACGTCACTGTTACTCTTGCTCAGTTATAGCAAGGGGGATAAGAGTGAGAAAGAGAGAGTGAGTGAGTGAGTAAATGAATGAATGAGTGAGTGAGTAAGTCAGTAAGTGAGTGAGAGAGAGAGAGGTGAGAAAGAGGGGGGGGGGGAGAGAAAGAGAAAGGCAGCGTCGTCTACTGCGACACTATACTACGACATACGTACGTATACTACGACAGCCCGTGAACATTTAGAAAAGACTAGTGTAAAGGAAATAATAAAGGTTATGTATATAATTAGTTAATCTTTGGTTACAACTATTATTGAATAGAACAGTGTAGCTCCACTGTAGTTTGGCGGCAGCTTTGAATAGCAACCTTCCCATCAGACTCTTTGGTAGAACGCCAACATATCTCTATCTGCGTGGCCTCCGTGTCCCAGTCCGAGACACGTTAGTTAAGTTTACAAAGAGTGGGAGCAGTGTCGGTAAGCGGGCGCTCGTGGCTGTGCAGAGAAGTACGTGGTGGGCGCGGGCGCGGCCGGCCTGGTGGCGCTGCAGGAGGAGGAGGCGCCCGCCGTCGTGCTGCAGCACTCGCCGTACTACTCGTGAGTACACCCACAGAACATTTTCCCAAAAATACACTTGTCTGCTTCATTTTAGTTTGGCATTTCTCAAGATACTTATTCCGCTATTTGTCTTATGCTATTTTAATTTATTTTTTTCAATCCTGACCATTAAGCTTTATGACATTATAAATCGGTATGGATTTATAACTTCACTGAGTCAGCTCAGCAAAATATTATAATAGAAAATTAATTTTCTGGATTTTTCCGGAGTAGACGGAGGTGTATTGTCGACAACTTGACTGGTGGTGAGCCAGTCGCGGTATTCATGTCCATGCCAAATATAAGAATCGTACATAAGTTTGGAAAAAAAAACTTATTGATACGAGACTACGACCTGGGGATCAAACTCACCGGTCTCTCGAGTTGAATTCCGATCACACTACTACTCTGCTATTATGACTTTTTTCTTACTATAACAACAGACATATACCTGGTGTTCCTCGTATGTTTTCTAAGGAATAATTTGCCACCTTCTTTCTTCTCACCGGTGTCGTAAGAGGAAGAAATGGAGAACTGTTAATGGTAGATAGCGCTTTACCCATCTCAGTAAATATCCGATCAGTATTAATCACTGAGATTCCCAATATGCTTGCAAATCGTGGCGATGACATTTGTCATTTTTCCTTACGGATGAAGCCGAAGGCCAGCATATCATAGGCTATTAAGTAGAAAGTAAGTAGTAAGTAGGTAGTAAGTAAGCAGTGAGTAAGTATGTAAAGTGCGAACGTCCCCCCCAGCGGCAGCTACGGCGGCGAGGAGGGTTGCGGGGCGCTGGGCGGCGAGCTCGTCATCGAGGAGGCGCCCGACGACCCGCCGCACAAGCGCGCCAAGCACCACCACGTACGTACCGTTGCCGCCCACTAAACAGCAGAGACGCGACAGCTATAACTTTCTCACTCTCTTACTCGACTCGAGCCGATTTTACCCGAACGTGCTTGACGGCTCAGTTTTGTTTATTGCCCAGGTGTGAAGGTGTAAGTGTACGGTGCGCCTTAACAAGTTTTCATTAAAAAAGCAATATATATTTCATTACAGATGTCCGACATGGAGGACCGGCGCGCGTATTGACGCCCCGCCAAGGCCGCTGCCACGTGAACTGTCAACAGTCGAATGTCAAACGTCACGTGACACCCCCCTCCCCCCGCCCCGCCCCGCCACGCCCCGCCCCGCGCGGGCAGAGCTAACACCGCCCGAAGCATCGAGGAACGATCGGTCGCTCGACCGGTCGCACGATATCCTAGATATCCGATCGATCGATCGTTCCCAACGGACAATGAATTATTCGAATCGACAGTGCTATTAAAAAGTTGTAACAGTAAGCAATAATAGTAGAAGGGCGGTGAATGACAATGGCCGAGTTTGACACGTCCGGTTGCATACAGAACCCTATCGTGCTAAGAATAAAGTGTTGTTTCGTGTGGTACACATCAGCAGATTTACGTTTCAAACGATGCGCTAGTGCATTTCGGTCGATTGTTCTGTCGGTTTTTTTTTAGTCTGTAAGTTCAGTATGAGTGTTGTGGACTCGGGACTTTGTTTGATTGTCGTATGGACAGTTTTTTTTTGTTATATTCGCAGTGACAGTGTACAGTCAGCTTGAAAAGTGAAAGAATTATAACTTATTCATATTTAAATTACTCGTTAATAATGCTGGCATTTATAGACTTTTTAGCTCGTTTGTACCAAGCTTTGATAGCGCCTTGATTGACAAATTACAAACATACTTTAAAACATCGCGCCATCAAAGTAATGCGGAAGCGGGCTTTAGACTTGATAACTATAGTTTGTTCAAATGTTTGCAATATTGTTTACAATAAGTACAATAAAGTTAACACATTCAGCATAGTAATTCACTATGTCGCTTGATTTCGAGAATTTTATATGTTTGTCACTTTTGATACTGACTGTACCAATAATAGAACCAAGTGCAATGTTTAAAGCAAGAAATAATAATTTATTAAGTTAGACGGTGGGCTACCTACCGAAAGTAACCTAGCGAAAGTGGGAGTTCTCCATATATTTGAAAGTTTCTATTGACAGTGGAAATAAAAAAGTAATAGTATACTCTGTAGTCTGATACAGAAAATATTAATTGAATCGTTACTGATATGAATGTTTGTTCATTTCCATCATTTGGTAGAGATAGAGAGCCGTTAACTTCGTTGTGACTTATATAAATGTAGAAGCCACACAATTCGTATAGTTTCTGGATTATATTTGTTTAAATATTACTAATATGTGTCTTATTGAATTACAAAATTTTTCGGTGTATCATCTTGACTTTGATAAATATATTTCGCTTTGTTTATTAATAATTATATAATTGTTTGAGAAGTAATTCATGCGCATATGTATAAGTATATTATACTGGTATATTATACTGGCATATGTATAAGTATATTATAAGTGGATTATACTGGTTAATTTATTATTATATCGATTGATATTCAATAAATATATGTAGGGGCTTTCAATGCTGAGTTAATGGAAAATATTTTCACTCAGAACTTGGACCAACAAAACGTGGGCATTGGAGAGTTATTATTGTTTTCTAAATTCAATATAAACATAGTCAAATTTAACTCGACGAAACATAGACAAATGTTTATCGATTCAACACGTCTTCATAGACAAATTTACCATAGATATTTAGATTTAGAAACTTAGCTAAAATGAATTTTCATATTGCTTTACGCCGATTTTAAAATAGGCGTAAAAATAATTAACATATGTAATTTAAAAAAAAAGTTAAACTCTCGCGTGACGTTCTCAAATATAAATAATTTATAAAATAATGTATAACTTTTATATAAATACAGGAATATATTATATTCACATGCGCATTTTAAGATATATATATCACTATGTATAATCTTTATATACTTACATGTATACTAAGGTAATGAATAGCATAACATATACTCCGGTTACCCGATAGGATAAAATATATTCATATTACAGATGTTAGAATGACAATTGATTGTGAGTCGCTTTAAATAAATATGAGCTTTATTATTATGTAGCTTCGACTCTATTTCGCTTGCGTATTAGTCTAAATTTAATTATTTCTGGTACTATTTCTGTTTCTTTTACCTGCTTTGGGATCAGAGCAATGTATGTGATGTTGTCCCTATCTATGTATGTATCTATGTACAGTGTACCCATAAAGTTCGACTCACAATGGTTTTGTCTTAGCAATTAACACGTTCGAATAGTGCGCAAGCTTTGTTGGCGACCCGCACAACACAATAAGTTCCTTTAGTTTGTCATATACGTTTAGATACCTAGTTAGTTGTATTTTGAATGCTCAAAAATGACGTAGAAACAGCTATAGATTTATATTCACCTCTGGCTCTATTGTCTGTGATCAGTACTAAAACACACTGACGCTTTTTATCCTACTTGCAATATTATTAATGAACGTGAAAGATTGTATTTTTGTTAATTCGTTCACCGAAAAACGGCTTAACGAAACTAAATTATATTTGGCATACGGATAATTTATAAAAGGATTTATATTATCATCGAGGCCTCTCCCGTATGGGACGGTTTGCCACAATCGCCACGCTTGGCAAGCGGATTGGCGATCGCAGTACAAGACACCACGTACTTAAAACGCTGTTGCCCATCACCGGTTGGCTAACATTTGGGTCTGGCATTTTACGTTTCTCCCGCCATCTGTCGCTATGTAATAGCATGTTCCAGACATTACATACACATAATTCGACCCTAACGTCTCTTACTAATAGAAACACGAGGAAAAAGGAGTGGTTAATATGAATAGGAGAAATGTATTTTATTAAAAAAAAAAACATGTTTCATACTTCTTTCACAGGAACAGGTATACTAATCCAGGATGAAAAGTATCCTATATGTTTATTGTCGTGTGGTGGTGAGAATATACAACACATTATATTCCCCTCGTTATTGTCAAAGGCGACTAAGGAAAAAGCCTCGAAAGTGCAATTCGCTACCGACAGATTACGGGCAAAACCATTTCGTAATATACCAAACCAAAATTTAACAGACCGGTGATGGTCACCAGCGTCTACTAAGTGAGGTGTCTGGTACTGAGGTTGACAAGCCGCTTGCCAAGCACGGACGTGCCAACGTCTTACAGTGGACTTTTACAGACTTTTACTCTGGATGCAATTTACATTTGTATGGAATCACAAACGTTGTAGCTACTGATTTTATGTTTTCGTTTTAATCCTTCATGGAAATAATCTGCCTATGATTTCGTGTTATTATCTGTAATTCAAATTGCAAAATAAAACCAAAAATTTAGTTTATTGGTTGCTCTTCCCGTTCTGTTATCTATGATATTGTTTTCTAATGTTACAGTTATTGCAAATGCGTCTAAACTAACCGTCGACCGCTCGCTGGGCTTTACATGTAATAAAACAAACTGTTCTTAGAAATGTTATATACCCTAAAAAGAAATTAGTTAATAAATTTTTAATAAGATCTATTTATATTACCGATTATCGATCAAACTATCTGCTGTCTTACCAAAATTGTAAAGAACAGTCTCTGAATGTTGTCCTTTTATAAAATTTTATTAGATAACAAATTGGTGTCATGTTGTGCAATACGAATTCAAATGCAAATAATTTCTTGAAATTCGGAAATAATCGTTGTGACAATATTTGACGGTATCATATATAAAAGTGGCATTAAATTCAAAAGTTGGTAAGCCGGCATAAGTCTTATATAAAAAGCCTTGTGATTTAGCGGTAGAAGGAACAAGTATCTTATTTGTTAACATCATATTTTTTTGTGGTTAAGGTGTAAAAAATATACATATATAAAATTTAATACAATAATGATTAATATTGTAAAAGTAATATAACTTCTAGTTGTATGTTATACTGCATAGTATATTATTGAAATAGATAGTGTAAAGAACAAGATAAGGCACTTAGGTTACGTTTTAGCATTTAAATATATTGTGAATTACATTTAGTGAGAGGCTTTAGTGTGGAATGTTTGTGTATAAGAAACTCTTTTCTACCCTCTATATATTACTATTTCTTCCGATCATCGTCAAAATCATCATAAATTTCATTTGATGATCGATTAAAATGAAATAAACTATTAGATGTGTCAGTTAAATATTTTCCCGCCAAAAATTTTAGGTCTTTAATCTATGATTGTATTTTTTTTTCGTGGTCATGAAAAAATATTAAATGTGCTTTTCGCAATTACTGCTTTTGTCTCACAATTTTAGAGAACACACAGAACTCACTAAGGTTGCATACAATGAATCTCAGACATAAAAATTGTTTTTTTTTAATTCAATTTTAAATATTGAAACATGATTTTGACGGTGGTCATAAAAAGAGTTTTCGTGCGTAGCGCTGTTTCATGACTGCTATATTGGATTTCATGTGAACTTCTCTTTGATGCAAGTGATTTGTATGTATTTTTGAAGCAAAATCAGAATACGTTATGAGATATCAGTCTTTAACACCTACGTAATAGAACTCGAATTCTTTTAAAACAGGGGCGTGCTTGGTTGGCGTGTATATCGAACTCTATATCGGCTAAATGAATTTGTTTAGATAAGTTTCGAGTCCAAGTGGCGATATTGTTCAATACTAGCTTATTAAATGGCATTGAAAATGCCGGATAGTTGTGTGTTTGACGGTGGGTCGTGCTACCCTCACTGGAGGGTTATCGGATCGATGTTGCAATATCGACTAAGAGTCGGTGATGCAAGGTCGAGGTTGGATTGCACCGTGTTGGTGACGTAGAACGGCCGGCCGTAAAATGTGTAGATTGTACACAATAGTATATAGTCTTTTGTTGTGTATATTGCATACAAATGTAACAGTGCGGGTTCAGTTCCGCGGTTCCGAGAGATATGGTTGTATCTGTCTATGTCTGATTTATTATTGACAAATTTTAAGAAATAAACGTATTTTATCTCCTTTTGCTTTTCGTTTTATTTACCCTCCTGTAATTGTAATATTTTGGTATGCGTTATTGACGACCTTATAGCCGAGAACTCGCCTTCGAAGCTAAGGGTTGCTGGATCAAGTCCGGCTAAGAGTAAACATTAGTATGAAATATGAATGTATGCATTCGAGTTATGAATATTATATATACATGATTATTTATACATACATGAATATTAATTTTATCTAAAAGTTTAATATGTTTGCAGTTTGAATGCAATCTACGTATTCTCTGGATCGACGGTAGCTATGGGCGTACCGCAGGGCTCGATTCTCGGTCCATTTCTTTTTCTCATTTATATTAATGATTTACCTTCCTTACTAGGGAATAAACACGATATAGTACTATTTGCTGATTATACCTCTGTAATATTTAAAATCAAATGACATATTGTTACACTGGACGAGGTATATGATGCTATCTCAAAAATAGTCCATTGGTTCAATGCTAATAATTTACATTTAAATAGCAATAAGACTAAATGTATAAAATTTTCAACACCTAATGTTAAACATTTGGGTGATACCAATGTACTAATAAACGAGGAAGAGTTAAGGTTTGTGGATACGGCGGTTTTTCTCGGAATAACACTTGATGCGGGACTTCAATGGAGTAGGTTAAGCTTTGCAGCATATGCTGTTAGAAAAATAAGGCTCTTAACTGATGTACAAACAGCTAGAATTGTTTATTTTAGTTACTTCCATTACTACATACTTATATATATATATATATATTACTATATATATATATATATTACTATATATATATATATATATATTACTATATATATATATTACTATATATATATATATATATATATATATATATATATATATATATATATATATATATATATATATATATATATATATATATATATATATATATATATATATATATATATATATATATATATATATATATATATATATATATATATATATATATAATAAAATATGTAACAATAATACTTTTAGCAAAACTTCTGATGTAATGTAAATACTAGGAACAAACACAAGCTTGTAACACCGGTTACTAGACTCCATAGAGTAAGAAACTCGTTCATAGCTCGGTGTATACGCTTCTACAACAAAATCCCGGTAAATGTTCAAAGCTTAGGGAATGAGGTAATCGCTCCCAAGCTATTTCTAGAAAATATCATATCCTGTTTGTATAATACATTATATTGTAAAAATAATATTAACCAAAAAAGAGGATACCTACGGAGTTTCTTTCGCCTGTTTCTTCTCCGTTAGAGGAACTTCATTACGAAACGGTGGTAAATTGAGAAACGGAGTGGTTTACAGGAATTCTAGTAATGTTATATTAAAATATATAAATAAAAATATCTTCACGCAATTCCCAATACAGGGGTAGACAGAGGTCGAGTCTAGACAATTAAGTCCCTTCGACCCACCTTCCACCGAAGATATTTTCGGGACAACGTGACAGGTGGCGAGCCCGTCGCCGTCTTTATGTCCAAGCCAACGATATTCGTACATAAGTTTTTGAAAAACCCATTGGTACGAGCCTACCAACTGGGGATCGAACTCGGGTCTATTGACTCGAAATCCCTACCACCCAACCACTCGGCTATCGTGACTTTTTTTTTTATTAAAAATGACTATCGATAAACGAATGTACATTCTTATGTCGATGAATAAATGATTTGATTTGGTTTTTAGTTATTGCTAGTAATCTTTTTTATAGAAAATTGAAAACCCCGACAAATAGTAGTTTTGTTTCATAGCTTAAAAGTTTTTACTCCTATCTGAAACCTCTCTGAACCGATATTTTTTTTTATTGCGACTGAATTGGTAATTACAAATTTTAAAATAAAATAAAGGTTTGTTGTATCCTATTTATTGCATTTCATATTATAATAATACTATTTTTACTATAATAATTTTAAGCCAAATCAATATAATAATTCTATGAGCTAAAATTGAAAAAACGCACACATTCAAAAAGTTTGTCAGTTCTCAAAGTAAAGGCAACTATGAGGTATACAAACGATAACACAAAATGATATACACAATGGTGCTAACTTTAACAAGTATTGTTTGTGAATATGGCCGTTCGTCGACTTAAATACTGTTAATTATTCTTTGATATCCGCTAGCGAAAATTTTCATGACAATTACTCTGCCATTTATCGGTATCTGTTACCATTTCAAGGTTTTTTCCTTAATCTAAATCTTTTTCCTAATTTGGTAAATAGTTTTAGACAACACGTCATATTATATGTAGTCGATTATAATGAAAATATAGGAATATATGAAGTTCGGACGTTGTCCCTATCTAGTTAAATTTATATTGTATGTATTTTTAAATATAAATTATAAAAATAAATATATTCACGCAATTCCCAATACAGGGGTAGACAGAGGTCTAGTCTAGACAATAAAGTCCCTTTGATCCACCTTCCACCGAAGATATTTTCGGGACAACGTGACAGGTAGTGAGCCCGTCGCCGTCTTTATGTCCAAGCCAACGATATAATTCCTACATAAGTTTTTAAAAAACCCATTGGTACGAGCCTACCACCTGGGGATCGAACTCGGGTCTCTTGACTTGAAATTCCTACCACCCAACCACTCGGCTATCGTGACTTTTTTTTTTTATTAAAAATGACTATCGATAAACGAATGTACATTCTTATGTCGATGAATAAATGATTTGATTTGGTTTTTAGTTATTGCTAGTAATCTTTTTTATAGAAAATTGAAAACCCCGACAAATAGTAGTTTTGTTTCATAGCTTAAAAGTTTTTACTCCTATCTGAAACCTCTCTGAACCGATATTTTTTTATATTGCGACTGAATTGGTAATTACAAATTTTAAAATAAAATAAAGGTTTGTTGTATCCTATTTATTGCGTTTCATATTATAATAATACTATTTTTACTATAATAATTTTAAGCCAAATCAATATAATAATTCTATGAGCTAAAATTGAAAAAACGCACACATTCAAAAAGTTTGTCAGTTCTCAAAGTAAAGGCAACTATGAGGTATACAAACGATAACACAAAATGATATACACAATGGTGCTAACTTTAACAAGTATTGTTTGTGAATATGGCCGTTCGTCGACTTAAATACTGTTAATTATTCTTTGATATCCGCTAGCGAAAATTTTCATGACAATTACTCTGCCATTTATCGGTATCTGTTACCATTTCAAGGTTTTTTCCTTAATCTAAATCTTTTTCCTAATTTGGTAAATAGTTTTAGACAACACGTCATATTATATGTAGTCGATTATAATGAAAATATAGGAATATATGAAGTTCGGACGTTGTCCCTATCTAGTTAAATTTATATTGTATGTATTTTTAAATATAAATTATAAAAATAAATATATTCACGCAATTCTCAATACAGAGGTAGACAGAGGTCTAGTCTAGACAATAAAGTCCCTTTGACCCACCTTCTTCCGAAGATATTTTCGGGACAATGTGACAAGTGGTGAGCCCGTCGCCGTCTTTATATCCAAGCCAACGATATAATTCGTACATAAGTTTTTGAAAAACCCATTGGTACGAGCCTGCCTCCTGGGAATCTAACTCGGGTCTCATGACTCGAAATTCCGGCCACCCAACCATACGGCTATCGTGACTTTTTTAAACATATTTAAGAAAATATAATATATATGTTATGTTTTCTACAACAATGTTTTACACGAATAAAAAACAAGACAGAGTAAACACACACACATGCTACATAAATTATGGTTTTCACGATATTTTCTACGATGCACCAAGGTAACATTGTATTTATATTTGAAAACCAATGTCACAATTATTATTTAACTCTTTGGGCGTATTCTTATGTATTAATCCTCGTAAAGTTAAAAATGTTTTACTAAAAGAATAAAATAATACAAGCGTAAGCAACTTCACTGGTACCTGCCCGATGTAATTTAAGTCTTGAAGTTAAAGATTTAAAATACGCTGTTGATTCACCAGCCCAAATCTTCTTCTCTGTCTTTAGATACTAAACAATGCAAAGCAAAGAAAATAATGCCTACTCTGACAGCGTAGGACACTACTTTAGGTTTTTGAAATTCGAAGGAATAATAAAGAGAGACAATTAAATATTCCGCAAAGACATAATTTACGTCTTTCAAAAAATCTATTAATTATTTTCTCCGAACGTCTTTTGTAATGTGCTTAAAATTTCCGCGTTGATCAATTTCGGAGCATCGACCGCCCAAAGGTGGTCTAGATGATTGAACTTCGGATCCGGAACCAAGTAGGATTCGCTTGTTGGTGGCAATCTAGCTAAAAGCCTTTTCACAGCTTTCTCACTAGAAAGATTATCGTTTTTCGTCCAGAACAATTTAATTGGTAGGGTCACTTTACTCAAATCGTATTCTGGAGGTCTCTCCGTACCGTAAATCTTTTGATTGTTAACAGGTCCGTAATCGAATTGTTGGAATTTGTCTTCTACTACAATTAGTTGGGCGAAGTGTACTATGGTCTTCCACGACGTTCCGACACCGTAATGAGCTAGAAACACAGGCAGTATCGTGTCATTATATTGCTTTTCGTTTTCGCCGCACATTTCGAACACGAGACTCTTGCAAACTTCTTTATCCAAATAATCAGTTTTACAAGAACCAGCCAATGTTCCGAATAAAGAATCCTTCGGCATGAATTCGTAAAACCCGTACAACATTTCTATATGAGCTAAGTTATTGGCCAACGGTGCGTAAGGTTTCACTGGGCATCTAAAATCCGTCATGAAAACAACAGGCGCTAGTGCATATCCCGCAGATAAAATTTTGTTGTATTCCGGTCGCAATGATAACATGGCGAAAAACATTGTCGTTCCCATTGAATGACCTATGTACGTTATCTTGGTACCTTTCCCTTTTAGCTTCATTATGTACTTGATTATAGCTGGAATATCATACACGCCCATTTCGTGCCAGGAGAAGTTCCAATATGACTTTGAATCTGATTTCAACCAAGCGTGTTCCTTTGAGTACTCGTTACCCCTGGTGTTGGGCATCCATACGTCATATCCCGCGTCAGCTAACACATAAGCCAAAGCTTTATCAGGTCCGTTCATGATCCAATCTGCGGAACTGGTAAATAGACCGTGTTGAAGTAGTACTACCTTCGAAGAAATATCTCTATTATTTTTGGAATGTGGAATCCTATGTACGTTCAGTATATAACCTTTCGAAACAATTGTATGCGTTTCACATTTATAACCATTGCGCGCTATCCTCGCTGGCACAGTTAATACTACATCTGGGTTTTGAAGGTTCGACGTGGAATCTTCCCCGGGTAAGAAAGAAAATGAATCGGTAATTTGTCTCCCACTCTCTTTAACGTTTGCAATGTATTTGTTTATTTCCGTACTGATTTTACTTTGCTGTTCTTGGAAGTAGCCGTTGAAGGGGTTCATTTGCGGGGCTCTGTCGAAGGTAGATGAGAGTGCACGACCGAAACTTTTCCCTCCAAACATATTTGCGAAACTGTCCCCGAAAAAGTCGCCATTCTGACTCGTTGGCGAACATGTGACGCACGAAACAAGAAGAAAATATAATGGAGCTGAATACATTGCTTCCACTGTTTACACAAGAGAAACAACTGTTTCACTGTAACAGACTCTGTAATATACTACGAGATGACCCGTGATGAGGTCATGACGTCACAATGTAAGTACAATTTTTATCGGCGTTCATTAGTTTTGTTTTTATATTGTTACGATTTTGCATAAAACGAATGTTAGTCTTTGATGGGTTTTTTTAGAGACCGATATTTCTTACCGAACCTTGAGGGAACCTTTTAACTTTTTGTTTACGGAACAGACATGTTAACACATTCTATAGGAAATAAATTACGCATGAAAAGATTAAAAAGAAAAATTGATGTATGTATTCATAATGGCTGTTCTGTCTATTCTAAAAATAATTCACAATCTTTGATGTTACAGCGTAATTTACACGTCTTTTAATATGATTAGATACATATGTCACATGGGTTAATAAAACATTGCGAGTGTTTATCAAAAACCCAGTGTACTTGCTTTGGAACGTCACCTACGTCACAGTATCTTGCAAGCATTTAGCATACATTTTTTCCTCTATTCCACAGTCCATTTGTAAATATTTGCGCATACAAAATAATATACCGTTCGATTGTGGCGGACGTACTTGATTTAAAACATGTGGTATGTTTATTTTTGAAAGAAGACCGGTTTGAATACCGGTCAGTTTATCTCTCCAAGATACATATGTTTCGGCGTTCAGAATTGTGAAAATTAATTTACACTGTCTCAAAAATTGTCTTCGATGAAATGTTGGTCGGAAAGACTTAATTGTCTAGACCTCTGTCTACCCCAGTGACGCGCAGATATTTTTTAATGTGCACTAATAGTTTGTTGTAATATGTCGTATGATATCGGCGAGGTAAGGTGTATTGAGAGTCACGATAGCCGAGTGGATGGGTGGTCGGAATTACGAGTCAAGAGACTAGAGTTCGATCCCCAGGTGGCAGGCTTGTACCAATGGATTTTTCAAAAACTTACGTACGAATTATATCGTTGGCTTGGACATAAAGACGGCGACGGGCTCACCACCGGTTACGTTGTCTCGAAAATATCTTCGGTGGAAGTTGGGTCAAAGAGACTTAATTGTTTAGACTAGACCTCTGTCTACCCCTATATTGGGAATTCCGTGAAGATATTATATTACTTGTGCCGACCTTTGCGCTTCCATTGTTTTGTATCCAGATAATTATTGTTTCTCATATAAAACGGCGACAGAAAACCGATACCTATAAGGGGAATTAGAAAGAAAGAAAGAAAGAAAGAAACATTTATTTTAGCACTTAAAATTAAATATAAAGTGAAAAAAAAAAAAAAACAGACATTTACAATAAATTATATACGATCGCCATTTTGCAGAAGTGCAATGTGCCAAAATAGGTGAGCCACTCAGGTATATTGCTGGGATGAAACCTGCACTGCCAGGTACATGCCAGCCCTGATTTTCAGTGGCCCCTAATAATATATAAATATTCATAATACATAATATATAATATACAAAATATATACACATATACATGCATACATATATATACTTATAAATACTCACATAATCAATAATACTTGATGTGGTGCGTACGCAGGGGCAGCGACTACCGATCTATCCATAACATTAACAAATATATATTATACATATTGAGCATGTATGTATACACACATATTTATACAATCATATATGATGACTTTTGGCAGCAGATACTTATCCTTTAATATACTCAGTGATCAATGACCATTGACATGAACAAGAAGAATGACTAATGTAAATAAAAAGAGAGATAAATACCCCATTCTAGATATATCCACTACGGCAAATAGTGAAGGAAACAAAGATAACATAAACTTTATTCCTGCAGTTGTTTGTTTAATAGGAATAATTTTAACTTTTGGCGGAAATTATATACGGAATGCAGATTTCGAAAAGGGGGTGGTAAATTGTTCCAGCACTTAGTTGCCGCATATCGAAAACTTCCCTTGAAAGAAGCGGAATGATGAGTGGGTACCAACAACAAGTAGCTTGAGGCCCTAGTTATATATTTAGAGCAATATTCCCGAGCCCAATCTAATTTATCATAAAGATAAATGGGTTTTTTCCACTTGATTGTTCCGAATAATAAAGTTGCAAAGTGTAATTTCCATCGTGCGTCCATTTTAACATCTTAGCTCCGTTAATAAACGGAGTGACATGTGTACGGGGAGGTATTTTAAAACAATAGCGAGCACAGGCGTTTTGGACTCGCTGCATGAGTTTCCTAGAGCGCGCCGAAATCCTTGGTCCTAAAACAGCGTCAGCATAATTAAGCTTAGAAAGGATCAGTGACTCACACAAATTTATACGTACCTCTGTTTTTAGCACGTCTCTAATTTTATATAGTGTTTTCAAACGATAAAAGCATTTTTTACTGTGTTGACTACATGTTTTTCAAAACGCATATTATCATCCATGACAACTCCTAAATTTCCTGTTTCACTAACTCGATCTATACTAATGTCATTAATTTTAACTAAGTAATTTGAATTTAATATTTTATTAACCTTGTTTTTGGTACCGATCAACATATATTTAGTTTTATTAGGGTTTAATACTAAGGTATTTGCTTCTGACCAATCTGCAATACGCTTTAAATCCTCATTTAGTTTTTTTGAGGCTATGATACTTTCCGATGGTTTGAAAGACATATATAATTGTATATCGTCGGCATAAATATGGTAATTACAATTGAGTATATTTTTAAAGATATCAGCACTGTATAATATAAATAATAATGGTCCTAGAATGGACCCCTGAGGAACTCCTCTTGGCACCAAAGAACATCCCGAAATTGTTTTAGTGCCATTTTCATGTGTTACTTCCACAATTTGCTTGCGATCATTTAAATAACTCTGAAACCACTTGAGTGCTTCAACGCTGAACCCGTAATATTTTAATTTTGACAGAAGTAATGATCTATTTATTGTATCAAAGGCCCGAGAGTAGTCCAGAAAACGAGAGCTGTTACTTTGCCTTTATCTTGAGCACTCAAAATGTTGTCAACCACATCTGCTAAGGCCGTAGTAGTACTGTGGTGTTTGCGAAACCCGGATTGTACGCTCGGAAGAATGTTATTACTTTCTAAATATTCAATAAGCTGATTACAAACAATCCGTTCCACGACTTTGGATAAACAAGGCAGAATACTAATAGGTCGCAAATCCTTAAAGCTATTTACATTGTCCTTTTTAGGAATTGGTTTCACTAAGGCTGTTTTCCACTGTGATGGATATGTTTGAGACTTAATTGACATATTAACAATCTTTGTAATCGCATGCAAGCTATCAGGAAGTGTGGATAGTAACATCTCTAGGGATACGCCATCCATACCAATAGCATTGGACTTCAGGGAGCGTAAAATCTTTAAAACGTTGTCTTCACTTACTTCAGCAAGGTTAAATTTATTGCAGCAAAATTCTGTTGATTCATAAAGAAATATAGTTGATAAGTTGACTAATGTTCGCCCTGGGACATTTAAAAAATGATTATTTATTTCTTTTGCATAGCATAAGTTTTGCGGTATAGATACTTTGTTCTCATTTTTAAAATTAATTTGTCGTTTTAAATTATTCCATAACGCTTTAGAATTATTTATATTATTATTTACATAAGTATTAAAGTAAGCACTTTTTTCATTATAAATTGCATTAGTAACCATTTTTTTTAATTCTGTGTAATAATTGATATGTGCAATATTTTTTGTTGAACGAGCTCTATAATGAGCTTTATTTCGGAGTTTTATCATTAATTTTACGTTATGTGTAATCCACGGAAAATGGTGCTCTTTTATATATACCTTTTTTAATGGTGCCAAAAAATCAAAAACGGATAATATATTGTAGTTGAATTCATCTACCATTGTGGTTACATCCGAAATGTTAATAATATTATTCCAATTAATAGTACTCAAAACTTGCTTAAAAGTCTCTGGATCAATATTTTTAATTGGCCTGTAGATTATGTATTTTGGTGGGCATTTGTTTGCCAATAAGCTTAATTTACATGTTATAAACGAGTGATGGCTAAGTTCAGGTATATGGTCAACAGTTATATGATACACGTCAACGCTGGAGCAAACGAGATCGAGTAGTGTTTCGCTCTGGCCTATAAAATGTGTGGGTTGGTTAATATATTGTTTTAAATTATTTATTAACAAGAATTCATTGAGTATTTTAAAATTGGTATTATTTATATCCAGATAATTTATGTTGAAATCACCGAAAAGCAAAATTGCATCACATGATGAAAAGGAGCTAATAGTCTCAGTAAGCGCATCGATAAATCTTTCAACACATAGCCAAGGTGGCCGGTAGGCGGTTCCGATAATGATCGTTTTGCTACAGATTTTGATGCTCAGCCACATTTGTTCTACTTGTGGCACCATTGAATTGGGGGATAACACGCACAGAGAGACTGCGTTTGACATAGAAGCCCACACCACCACCGCGCGAGCGAACTTCCGGAGGGCGAGGGATATGTCGTAACTGATAGCCATTAAGGATGGGCGCCCGGCCTTCTTCGCCCACCCGGAGCCAGGTTTCGTTAAGGGCCATCACATCAACACTATGGTCATCCATAGCTACCGCAAATTCATCGTGATTACTCCCAAGTGACCCAGGATTCAAAAAACCAAACTTTAGGAAATGTTGCTTAACCATTATTAAACCTAGGTAAAACTATATAAATGTGTTTTATATACATGTAGTTAATTTTATTTTATTTACATTATAATATGAAAGACCAAAAAATAAACATAATAAAATATATAAATATAGGAACTTCGTAGACCATATATAAACGAACATTGCACCTCTGAAAATGGTTGTTTGCTTTTACTAGGTCTCTCATACATAATGCAATACATGTGTAGAAAAAATAAATATAAAGATAACGTTACACATTTGTCGAACCAATTGTACTGCTGGCAAAAATATATTTATATCTTGATCAGAGTGAACTCGCAATACTTCAGTTCCTGGTTCTTTACGAACTAATATACGCCCTCCCTAGTCCATACATATCGCCACCCATGGAGACGTCCCTTCTCTCGGGCTTTATAAAAAAGCTGACGATTGGTGCGTGTGAGACGTTCATTTACGTATATACGTTGTACTTTTCCGTCGGTTATTCCTGTTGTATCTATATTACGACGTACTCGAGCTGCACGCAAGATTTCATCTCGCAGGACACGCCGCGTCAATCGCACACTAAGTGGACGATGATGCTGTTGATCATTGTTTTCTGGTAAACTTCTACGCGGACCAATTCGTGCAGCACTGACGATATCTCTAGGCTCAAGAGAGATGCCTATCTTCTTTGCTACCAAGCATGCAATGTGCTCCACATTCTCACCACTTAACTCTGGAAGACCGGTTATTACCAATTTCCGCCTCGACGTAAATTCCCTCCACGGGTCTGTTTATGATACAGATACATTTCTATATTATTTGAAGGAAATGAAACACAGATAAAATGTGACAACCACCCTTTTTGGTTTATTTTTAGAGGATACGCGGTCAATTAAAACAATGAATGTATCCTTGAGATAGAGTGGACATAGATAATACAAAAGATGGCCTCCGTGGAAGAGTGGCGTACGCCCCGTTTTTCATGGTCTCGCCAGGTCTGAGGTCCCGGGTCCGATTCCCGGAGGGGTTAGGAGGGTTAGTACCACGACCTCTCAGAATACCGGCGTGAAGTAGAAGTTTAAGAAACTTCTGCGTTTCCTCTGGTGAGTGCAGGTAACCGGAGGCCCATACACCCCCCTCCCCCCAATTGGGGGGGGGGGCACTCTAAGGCCGGCAACGCATCTGCTATGCCTCTGGTATTGCTGGTGTTCATGGGCGGCGGTAATCACTTACCATCACGTGAGCCGCCTGCTCGTTTGCCGGCCTTTTCTATAAAAAAAAAGGGAAACAGCCTTGAATAATGTTATGGCAACCGATAGATGGCAGAATAACCATCTGTAAAAATATCAAACCAAAATAATCAGATTTTTTTTTTAAATAATCAGACCAAGATGGGCAGCAGCTTCTAATATGCGAGTGGTCCGGTACTGCGATCGCCGATCCGCCTGCGTCAAGCGTGGCGATTATGGCAAATCCTCCATATGAGAGAGGCTTATGTCCTGCAGCGGACTTTAACAGGCCGTTATGTATGGATGTGTATGTATGTATATTTAATAAAATAATGATATTTATTTTGATTTCTAATTAAATTCAAACAATTTTCTCGCATTACACAAAACCTTAATTAAATTATTATTGGCCATAAAGCTAAAAAGGTTTCCAAAATCCTGATGAATATATTTATATTTCATTATGTGATTCATTACGATTCATTATGTTAAATAAGACATTTTAGTAAGTAAAATATATAAAATATTCTAGTCTCTCCCAAGTTTTCATTGACTAAACGAATACTTCGTAAAGTAAATGCTGGGCTTTAGAGCTGCCATTCCGAATTGTTAATTAACAAGTTAATGTGATTTAATTACCCAAATAAATTAATTAACAAAGACATTATTCGTCTTCGAAAAAGATAATTGAATTTTAAATTCAGGACAAGGAAGTCTTTTATGAATGTCTCGTATTTTTATAATTAAATTGACTGCGTGTGGCTCACTACCTGACACGATGTTCCAAATTATCTCTCTGGTTGTGGGTTGGTCTGGTTCTGAATTGTGGATTGAGGAGAACATAGGGTCGTCCTTCACTGCACGAAGTTACTACTTTTGTTTCTCAACAGTTGTCAGTTCGAACTATTTGATCGGCCCATTGTCAGTTTACCATGCTGATCCTTAAAACTGATGATAACTTTGATAGTACTCGTACATACACGCCAAACACAATGTTATATTGTACTCTTCCGTCTTCTGTACTATCTGGCGAAAAGTGTGTATGATGTGTATGGTCACAAAGTCATTCGCTCTTCGAAGAAGTTCCTCGAAAAAGCGCAAAATTTACTTTTTCAATTTTATTTCCCATTGTTTGTTATATATATAAATATAAATAAAAAATAAAATATCTTCACGCAATATCTTCAAGAAATATCTTCACGCAATTCCCAACACAGGGGTAGATAGAGGTCTAGTCTAGACAATTAAGTCCCTTTGACCAACCTTCCACCGAAGATATTTTCGGGACAACGTGACAGGTGGTGAGCCCGTCGCCGTCTATATGTCCAAGCCAACGATATAAATCGTACATAAGTTTTTTGTTTGTTAATCTGTGAAATTAACTACCGCTAAATATTGGTGAGACTAAATCCTTACATTAATTTATAAAACTATTGTCTCAATCCCTCGGGCAGCGGTGAGACAGATTGCAGTTACCTACTTATTTCAGTTTTATATTATGTATGAATGTATATTGTTATTTATGTTGATCTATTATATAATTTTATTAATAATATACGAGTTATACGGTCGATACGATCTTAACTTCTCTTTCCTCTCATATTTTGTCTATCCTATTGATCACTTACAGAAAGTATGTTTATTTATTACTTTTAGTTCTTTGTATTCATCTTTCTGTTTTTTTTTTTGTGCACAATATTTCTTTTTGGTAATTTCCTGACTGAAAGAAATTACTATGTAGCCATGAGTTCGCCTATTGTTTATCCAACATTTGATATGTATTTTTTTTATATTTTTCCTTCTTTGTTGTAGAATAAAGTATATTATTATTATTATCCTATTGTTTACGCATAGTTATAAACATATAAATTGCATGCTTGTGTTTATGTCGTATCCCTTTACGCTTTTATTGCCTGATAAATATGTATTACTATGTAGCGATAAGGCCGCCAAATTCTACAGTCTACTTAATAAATAAATACATAAGTAGAAAGGGCCAATATCACATACATTGCTCTGATCCCAGAGTAAGCAGCTTTAGCACTTGTATCAGAATCAGAAGCAACGCATGTACCAAAAACACCCAGACCCGTGAAAATGTAATCGAAATCGAATTCGGGTCATCAGAGCGGGCTATACCATGAAAACCGATGTGTACGCCACTCAACTACGTAGGTCATCACTTAATTTAATATTTATTTTGTCTTCTGTGGGGTGCAATAAAGTATTTATTTATTCATTCATAATAATGGAGGTTTTTCGGAAACCAGCCTATTCGGGTGGCTGGAAGTCTTTAAGTTCGTTCACGTGACGACTCATGATGACTCAGAATAGTATGTAGTCGAGACTTAGAGGCGGTGTTGGTCTATAGTTATCTCTCTACATCACGCTATTCGCATATAACTATTGATGAATAGTGTATCTTGCTAAATAATCAGTTGATGTGGTCAATATTTTGTATTTCTTTAGTCTTCATGTTATACGTTCCAAGTTTATTCACATAGATGAAATCTCTGAGAAAGGTTAATTTGAATCCAATGAAAATTAATATTATTTATTAAAAAAATTATAGGTGTACATGAATATTACCTATTTTAGTCACGTCGTCACGATCGAATTTCGAGTCATGAGACTTGAGTTGGATCCCTTGGAGGCCGGCTCCTACCAATGAGTTTTTTTTAACAACTTATGTACGAATTATATCGTTGGCTTGGACATAAAGACGGCGGCGGGCTCACCACTTGTCACGTTGTCCCGAAAAATGTCTTCGGTGAAAGAAGGGACTTAATTGTCTAGACTAGACCTCTGTCTACCCCTGTATTACGAATGGCGTGAAGATATATACCTACTTAAAAGTGCATGCATGTAAATATAATGTTGGCTTGGATACTAAGATGGCGATATGCTCACAATCTGACACGTTGTCTTAAATAGACGTCGATGAAAGGTGATTCGAGTGTTTCGAAATGGTTAGGCCTGTCTATCCCAGTATTGAGAAAAATATGTGAATGTTTAAAAAAATAAAAACATGTTGTAGTGCCATCTACTTTTCACAAAGAGAAGCTTCTTCAACCCAGGTACTATATTTATAGTACGAAGGGTGACCTACACTATTTTATATATGATATTTTATATATGTATATAAGTACTACATTTTACTTTCTTAGTGTGAAAAAATATATATCTTCACGCCATTGCCGATACTGGGTTAAACAGAGGTCTAGACAATAAAGTCCCTTCTAATCATCTTTCGCCGAAGACATGTCCAAGCCAACGATATAAATCCTAAATAGATTTTGAAAAAAAAAAATCCCATTGTTATGTGCCTACCACTTGGGGCTTGAACTTGGATTGTCTCGAATGCTGATCACCTAACCACTCGGCTATCGAGACTTCGTGACTTGTGTGGAAATAAGTTTAAAGTTTATTTTTCAGTTATGAAGTGTTGGCTATTGCTTGTAGCTCGATTGTTCAATTCCAAACCTCGCTGAAAACGCTGCATATTTATACAATTTCCATTTTCCCCTCAGCGTAATTTTAATTGAATCGAGTTCCCCCGTTTTCCGAATTCACAGAAAACTTATTGTAACGCCTTTTCGGCAAAGGGCAATTTCCTTTTGTATCAATTTTAATTGGTTGTTTGAAATTAATGAGAAACCGAGTCATTTCGTCACATATTTATTCCGAAGTGTTATTTATTTGCTATGGTGTACAACACGCGTTTTTCATCACATGTATGAATCGTTTCTTATGTAACGCAATTAATTGAATAATACTGAAACTTTTAACACGTCTAAAGCTCGACCGAAAAACTTACCTTCGTAAATAGTATGAAGTTTTTGTAGTGTTTATATACTCTTTGATATTTTCCGGTGCTATCATTAATAAAAGCAATAAAAAAATAACAATTGTATACTTTTATAACAGACTGAGTTATAACAAAGCGTGATGGGTTTAGTTGGTGTTTCGCGTCATTCCCAAAACTAGGATAAACAGAGGTTTAGACAATTAAGCCAACTGTTGAGAGTGTATAGTAATAAAGTCAGTTGTCACCCAACAAAGTGTTTCATTAACACAACATGGTGGCAGCGGTGGGATACGAACCCACGCCTCCGAAGGAACTGGTGGCTCAAACCAGATAAAAATCGTACATAAGTTTTGATAAAACCCTTTGGTACGAGCATACCAACACAGGACCGAACTCGGATCTCTTAATACCGAATTCCAATCACACAAACACTCCGCTATCGTGAGATATATTATGTATATAAATTTGGCCTCCGTACTATACAGTATAGTATAGTATCTGTACTCTTGTATTGTACATTTTATTATTTATATAAAGAGAAATCGGGGTTTGTAAGACTGACTCTCTTTGTCACTTATCGTTAAGATCTAAGAGCTGCGTAATGGAATTGCACGCTGGAGTCTCGAGATATTCAGTCATCGTATATTATTCTAAGCTCTCAACATCACTGATGAATATTGATAATATTACCGTCTCTCGAAGATACCGGCGTAAGGACTGATATAAATATATATGTATATACATGTATACATATCTGTATATGGTGAAATGTGGATCGAAAGCACTTAATTATATTACCTAGTGTTAGGAAAATTAGTGAATATACTCCATCACCTTATGTTAATGTTAAGTTTGAACTACAATTGAAATTTTCACTTACGAGTTTCTTTTTCGAGACGATAGACTCAAAATTAAAAAAGTTACTCCTGTAATATTAAGCGCAGCTGTTTTTAAAATATGGCGAGTGCAAAAACAATAATCTTTGGGCAAAAATAAGGCCAGTTCCGGCACTGAACAAATTATTGAACTTCAGTATTATGAAATTATTCAACTAAAATGACGAACATCGTCCCTTAGTGATTTCAGTTTAAAAAAATATGTATATTTTTATCATTTTTGAGTAGAAAAAGTGAAGTAACGAGTAAGTAGTTAATACGGAAATTGGGGAGGCTCATACATACATACATAGATATACTGGGTTTTATTGGATTCCCTACGACTAAAACCCCACGGAACGCAATTGTGATCCTTCTTTCGCTAATATAGCCCTGTAATGGAAGCAGTTAGCTTGCCCCCAGAATTCCCGCGGTACCAGCACGGTAGCTCGAAATCATTTCTAGCTTCTTTTCTCCCAGAGTCGGTTTAATGAGCCCTCGGAGCCAGGACCCGAGCGCCCGAGACATTTGAGGACCCGTTTGTGGTAGAGGATCGCCATTGTTTGGAGGGCCGTGATGGGGCACAACTTCGTAGGAGGCATATATAGCAGTAGGTGAAGCCGGTTATCTTAATGATCGAAAATGAGTATGATATTTGTATGACCTCCGGGGACGAGTGGCATATACAACGGTTTTCATGGTGTCGCCAGCTCTGAGGTCACGGGCTCAATTCCCGGTCGGATGTACTGTGTAATGTATGTAATGTACAAAACACTTTTTCTACATTTTCTCGGGTCAGGGTGTTTGTGGTACCTTACTTTGGCGATCAGAGCGATGTTGTCCTTGTCTATTTATGAATTAATATTTATTTACTTAATTTATTTGTTTAAAAAACACAAACAGCGTATTTCTTTCACAACACTTAAATGCTTGTACTATTTGAGAAATTTTCTTGTCTTTTTCGAGATTCCGGCAACAGATTATGTCTATAGGACGAAATTCGAAGTATAATCTTAGAAATAAAAAAAAAACATTTTTCGAAGACGACCCACCGATGACATTTACGGGATATTAATGTATAAATTAATTAATAATAAATAAATTAATGTATTAATCAAATTTAATATAATTTTTGATACAATTAACAGTAAATGAAATGTAATAAAGCGCACGGGGGTTTTCTTTTAATTATCGGTTATAAAATTCAGAACCTTTCGGTTAAAGTGTTAAAGCATTAATTATTTAGAGTGTAATTGTAATAAGATCACTCCTAAGATAGGGGCCTCGATAAATTTATAATTAAATATCGGATTTGTATTATAAAGAAATATCTTCACGCAATTCCCGATACAGGGGTAGACAGAGGTCTATTCTAGACAATTAAGTCCCTTTGACCCACCTTCCACCAAAGATATTTTCGGGACATCGTGACAGGTGGTGAGCCCGTCACCGTCTTTATGTCCATGCCAACCATTTGAAAAACCCATTGGTACGAGCTTAGCGATCGAACTTGGGATCGAACTCGGGTCTCTTGACACGAAATTCCGATCGCCCAATCACTCGGTTATCGTGACGACGGATTTGTATTAAGTTATTTATACTACTTTCTAGTTTGTTATTTTTTGTTTCATTATTAACTTTCTCTTGAATTTACTATGTTAGTGGTGTATTATATGCAGTAAATGTTTCTTTCTTTTCTTTCTTTCTTTAATAATAAATTTGCTCATATATATCAATAAAGAGGTCGTCCGCGCGGTCTAACATTTTAATACGTCATGAATGAATGTGACGTCGGCGTATTAGCCATGTTGGAACGAATCGGTGAATGAATTTAAACTTGTTACACCTTTATGCGTATTCAATGTTCAATATTTATGAAGTACATTACGTAGAAGGACATGGTGACGTCAAATTTAATAATAATAGCGACCATATACGATATTTATGAATGAGAAATATTGCGTAATTTCAAATCTTTTTTTTTTCAATTATAGTTTTGTAACTATAGTCACGATAGCCGAATGGTTGGGTGATCGGAATTCGCGCCAAGACCCGCCGGAAGCCGCACCCGTATTCGATTTGTAGGTGGTAGGCTCGTACCGTTTATATCGTTGGCTTGGACATAAAGACGGAGATGGGCTCACCACCAGACACGTAGGTACCTGTGAAAATACCACATAAAATCAATTAAAATAAGTAAAATTAATAGCAGCATATAGACATAGGTCTAATAATTAAGTCCTTTTGACCCACTTTACACCGAAGATTTCAACGTCTAGTTGCATATGACTTAAAAAAATGTTGTGAACAAAAATGGATTACTTATGATATATTATTTTTAAAGCATTGATTTTTAAATCAGCTAAAATAATAGTGGCTAGTGGCTCAAATAATAGCAAAAACTTTTCTCTAACTTAAGAAGAATGGAACAGAATAGAAAAGAATAAAAAACAACATTAATTCAGCACTTGCAGTCCATACATATCAACAATAACATTTAGATTGATAAGAACTTTGGTAGGGTCGCCAATCCCACATTGTAACTTACACGCACGTTCGCCAATTTTGGTTTGAGTAAGGCGGGCCTTTAAACGAGCACCCTTATACCCGGCAGCTGCGGCGGATAAGGACTTTCTTTCCTCTGTTAACCAAAATTAGGTGGGTCGAAGGGGTAAAGGCCCATCATTAGGCAGGCATTGTTTTCGCCCTGTGTGAACCCACATCGGCGGTACAACCTCAGTCCGAGTCGCGGATGATAGAACTCTTGGCAGAATGCAAAACGAAAACTCCTCTTCTACGGCGTCTCAGGGTCGGCTGTGAAGGCCAAAGAGAGCGTACAGTTCACGGCGTGATGACGATCGAAATCCAAAGTATGCTGCCCAAGCATACTTAAAGCAGCAACCTCGTCCCGAAAATCCAGAAATGGTTGGGCTTGTTGGCTCTTAATTCTCCGTAGATTGCCAAGCTACGAAACGGAAGAGGGAATTAGAGGTTCTTCTCCGGCAAATATTTTAATTTCTACGATCTCCGTGTACGAGAGACCTATGCATCGGTTTTCATATTGGCACCAGATCCTCGATCTAGAAAATCGTTGGCTTATGTTTTTAAAGTTTTTTTAAAGGTAAACGAGAAGGAAAATGGTAGGCGGGGGAGGAGGAGGCGGATCGGATAAGATGGAACACCAAAGAACAGAATGCCTCTTCTTTAAGTTGTTGAAAAGCGTGGTCGTCGTCGTCTAATTCATATAACAACAATAGCAGCAGTTCTGTATAGTAAATTTCCTACTATCTAAATGTTCCTCTACAGTGGTAAATAAAATAAAATAAAATACAAATATAAATATCTTCACGAAATTCCCAATACAGGGGTAGACAGAGGCCTGGTCTAGACAATTAAGTCCATTCGACCCACCATCCACCGAAGATATTTTCGGGACAACGAGACAGGTTATGAGCCGTTCGCCGTCTTTATGTCCAAGCCAACGATATTCGTACATAAGCTTTTAAAAAACCCATTGGTACAAGCCTGCCACCTGGGGATCGAACTCGGGTCTTTTGAATCGAAAATCAGACCACCCAACCACTCGGCTATCGTGACTTTTTGTGTGTTAATAAAATAAATATAAAATATTAAGTTTTTGTATGCAGATCAGCTATTAATGTAATACATTAATATTAAATCATAATATTTGTATACTAAAACGATTAACGTGATAACATCTTATGAAATGTTTTATATCAACCAATATACTCACATTATACAAATACATAAATTAATTAATAAAAAATAAATAAACAAGTGTAATTATTATCCCATTTACTTTCTCCATTCCTATCTCGATGATACGTAATGGAATTATACTTAATTATATATTATCATCTTTCATCATGACAGGCTGTCAAAATCACTACTGATTATTATTGACATTATTCAAGGATGACTTCATAAGAAGGCCAAGTTAATACAACCGATATGAATACATGCAGTAAAGTTCAATGTTTTGCTATGTTTATTTAAAATTAATGTATCTATATATAAAATACATTGATAGGGTCAACATATAGGCTCTTGTGTTATTATTAACATATATCAGAAACAACGAAGGTACCACAATCATTCCGACCCGGGACAGTATAGAAAAAGCGGTTTTCTAAAAAAATATACTCCAGATCGAACCAGGGACTTTAGAGCTGGCGACATCTTGAAAACAGGTGTTTACACGAATCGTAAACGGAAGCCGTCAAAGTCGCAATCAAAAATTAAACATTTGTTTCTTCATTTTAGTTCTGTTAAGGGTTTCTTTTAATCAAAATTACTTTGTTGAGTGTCTTTGTTTAAAGTTTTTTATAGTTATTTTATGACGATCTGATACCCAAGTTGATATCTTGCCTTCGAAGCTTGTGGGTGCGGCTAGAATTTGTACTTGAGTTGTAAATGTTTATATGTATACGAGTCTATTAGTATTATTGTATGTAACTATATTGTACCGTTGGCCTGGACACTAAGAAGGCGTTAGGTCATACCCGTCACGTTGTCCCAAATAAGCTTCGGTGAATATTAATTTCAAAGAATAGATCTCTACCTACCCAAGTATTGAGCATATGCGTGAAGATATATAAATAATTTTTTTTTGTATGTAATTTCCCGTACTGGGGTAGGCAGAGGTCTATACAAAGTTCTTTCGACTCACTCTTCAACGAAGCTTATTTGGGAATAAATATTAAAGAAAGATAACATAAAGAAAACTCAATAAAACAATTTCAAATTTTTTCGCTACACCAATCATTTTTATGTACAAAAACTTATAACATCTCCATTAAAGTTATATCAGCCCGTCCCAGTTGGTGTCGTTCATAACCAGACAGCTTTAAGGACTTGTCATAACTATGCGAGCGACACGGAACGATCTCGTAAAAGTTTTGAGTGAGCTTCTTGAAAAAGGAAAAGTTACCCTCCCACCGAAAGCTACAATTTATAATGAAAATATGCAAAGAATACACACAACTGTAATAGTCCTGCTGGACATTAACCTCTCCCGAGGAGGCCAGAACCGCCAGGCTTGGCGAGCGGATTGGCGATCACAGTATCAGACACCTTGCAGCTTAGACGTTGCTGTCCGTCACAGGTCTGCTTACTATGATTTTGTTTTTTTAAGATGTCTATGTCGCCATCTGTCGGTTGCCAATTGCATTTTCAAGGCTTTTTCCTAAGTCGCCGTAAGAAGTAAGGGTGGTATGTTCTTACGCTGTAACTACACGGTATATACTCTCCTGGCTATGACGCCCTAGGACTAACAAAATTTGGTTTATTTTAATTGTGATCTTGTTGCTTAGTTTTATTAATTCTATTGGGTCTGTAATTCTTATTTGAAACTGATAACATAACTGCTTTTTTAAGTTCACTGCTGGATAGGCTTCTCTCGTACGAAGTAACTGCTGTAATCTCCTCCTTGCTCCTTGGCAAGCCATCCGCTCGTTGGCAGTACCAGAGACCACGGACTTTAGATGCAGCTACGCATCTCCATTCTGGTTTTAATTTGGTATTTTCGCGATGATCGTCTTAATACCATTGTGACCGACAGATGGCGTGATTACAATTGTATTTATGACTTTTTCTCTGAGTCGCCTCTTACGACACATTTTTTATTTATTCATTTATTTAACTTCAAACACATGAAAATGAATAGGCGGACTAATGCCTGAAGCATTCTCTACCAGTCAACCTTTGGGTGATGCAGAGATGAAATGAAGTAGGTGAAGGTGATGAGGGTGATAGTAGTGAAACAACATAAAGATGAATACATAAATACTATACACACATATATATATATATATATATATATATATATATATATATATGTATATATATATATATATATATATATATATATATATATATATATATATATATATATATATATATATATATATATATATATATATATATATATATATATAAATATCTTCACGCATTTCCCAATACAGGGGTAGACAGAGGTCTAGTCTAGACAATTAAGTCCCTTTGACCCACCTTCCACCGAAAATATTTTCGGGACAACGTGACAGTTGGTGAGTCTGTCGCCGTCTTTATATATATCGCCGCCAACGATATATATATATATATATATATATATATATATATATATATATATATATATATATATATATATATATATATATATATATATATATATATATATATATATATATATATATATAGAGATGTATATAAATATACATTTATACAGAAACAGTTGTCAAGAAGATTCTGCCATAGCTTTAATATAGTGATCTTAAAACTTTTTTAACTTCCTGATCTTTCGGGTGCTTTACAGCATCTGGGTCACGGGGAGGACTGAGTTCTTGAACTTCCCGCTGTCATTGTTAGCTTCAGCCACCGTCAACTCGTATTTTTTTAATAAATCCGGTTTACGCAGAACGTGCTCACTGTATCTTGATGTGCTTGATCTGGGACTTAATTTTATTTATAACAGGATCTTAAGCAGGTAGTAACATTCTACCATCTCTGTTGAAATTGGGATAACTTTTATTTCAATAGCCTCACGGATCATCCTAAGGAACTAGTGTTCTTTTGCGAGGATATGTCCCTTGTCAAATGTGATATAATTGCGGTAGTTACTACAGTATATAAGGCTTTTTCTCTAAGTCGCATCTTAAGACACCTACACGTTGTCCCAAAAAAATATCTTCGATGGAAGGTGGGTCCATCTCACTTAATTGTCTAGACCACTGTCTACCCCTGTAATGGGAATGACGTGAAGATATTTATTATTATTATTATTACAGAGAGAAAGTACACGCTGTAACTAACACAACAAGACGCCTCCTCTAAAATCTTTAAAATGTACTTTTTATCATTATTATGATATACAATGTATCTATTATTCAATTGAATACAAAAACAAATATTATTGAATAAAATACAACATAAATTCTTATCAAGTCGTCAACAAGTGGTTGTTAGATTAGAATATTACGACATGAACAGAAAGTCGACGAGGCCTGCTTTTGAAAAGAGACCCCGAACGAAAAATTCTAAACATTCTCCTTACCACAGATTAAGAAATGTGTAGTATTAAAATATTTTTATTTATATTTCACCACGGTAATTTACAAAACGTTTTCATTATTTAATTACTGGCAGTCACAACAGCCGAGTGATCGTGTCGAGAGATCCGAGTTCGTTCCCCAGATAGTAGGCTCGTACTCATTGATTTTTTCCAAAACGATTTATTTTTCCTCATCAAGTAAGGTTGACTGGTAGAGAATGCCATATGGCAGTAAGTCCGCCTATTGTTACATTTGTTTTTAAATAAGGTATTAACGATAAAGCATAAATAAATAAAAAAATAAATTTATATCGTGGGCTTGGACATAAAAAGGGCGACAGGCTCGCCGACCGTCACGTTGTCCTGGAAAAAAATTTCTTTGGCGATACGGTCGGCACCTTTATATAGGTTATAGGTATAACGCCTGTATTACTCCGGTTTGGAGAGCATAACGATTTGAGGCATTCTATTTTTTTCGACTCACTTTTCACGAAAGAAATTTTTGGAGTTTTGAAAAACCCATCTGGGGATCGAACTTGACACCACGGTTATCGTGACAACAATTGCTATTTGCTATTTGAGGGCAGAAATAGATAACTGTTGGGTTCTCCCCCAAATATCTACTTAGCAGATAAGGATTCCACTATTTTTAAACACACACATTCATATTATATCAAAAGTTGTGTTAAAAACTTTTAAACAGTTTAATACAAACGTAACAAGATTATTTTGGTTATATACTGAAAAATAACTTTTCTATAATCGTTGAACTATCTAACACCTAATAAAGTAAATATAATATAAAAAAAACCTCACTCGGGCGGGATACGAACCCGCGAACTCTGCCTACCGTATAGTGTCAGGTGATTTTTTTAAAATATCTATTTAATTATATATTATTAATTTATTTATATTATTTTTTTAATTTAGTAACAAAATATTCAGCATGATTTGCATATTTTAATAGTTCAATAAAAATTATACCTGACTCGATTCATTACACTGTGACATTACGTCCCTACAAATTTTATTAGCCCTCAACGGGCTTTGTTGTACAAGCCATCAAGTTTGCCTTTATGAAGTTGACATGAAAATTTATGTATACCTGCGAGCTAGATGTAAGATAGAGTTTCCTTTGTCTGCTTACCTTTTTATTAAAATATAAATATAAGGCCGGATTATAGTCTATTCAATACTTGTTATCGATTTTATTTAACTCGAACATCTCGACCACGTGAACAATTTTCCTAATACATTTGATTACGATAATTATTTATGATCCTCTTTCACTGTTGGTTGCCAGCTGCTCATCCAAGGCTTTTTCCTTAGGCGCCTCTTACGACATTTAAGGGGAGAGAGGGGAAGGTATGTCCTTGCGCCGTAATCAGACGGCAAACATTTTTCAACAAAAGCAAATAATACTCCCGTTTACTTTCCTGTTGGTATTATTCTATATAATTGTCGTGTCATCTATCAGATATACGATGTTTGAGGTTTTTTTACTGGTGGCCTGAAGTGCCTTGCAACACTTTCAAAAAGAATACTTACCAACGTGATGTAAGTTGTTGTCAGGGCTTTAGAGTGCGAGCGACAAACTTAAGATCACCTAGGCGCATATAAATATTGTTAATATCCAGTTTCAATTCGAAAATAATCACAAAAAACTTTTGCTAGCCTGAGAAATGTGACAAAAATAATGATTTCTTGTATTTACGCGAACACTATACATATTAAATAAAGTATAAATCAATTTTATATTATGTATAATTTTTCTCTGATTTTTTATTATAATTAAGGATTACTTTTAAATGTTTGGAGGTGGGCGATAATAGCTGTGAATCAGTTAATATTACTGCAGCCGTTAATCGTACACTACTATCTTATTTGTATTTTTCATTATTTTAAATAAATTTTCATTTTCAATTTTCATTTTCTGAAAGATTTCAAGATTAAAAGTTACGATAGCCGAGTGGTTGGGTGGTCGGAATTTCGAGTCAAGAGAACCGAGTTCTATCCCCAGGTGGCAGGCTCGTACCAATGGGGTTTTCAAAAACTTATGTACGAATTATATCGTTGTTTTGAACATTAAGACGGCGACGGGGTCACCACCTGTCACGTTGTCCCAAAAATATCTTCGGTGGAAAGTGGGTCGAAGGGACTTAATTGTCTGACTAGACCTCTGTCTACCCCTGTATTGGGAATTGCGTGAAGATATTTTATTTTATATTTAATTTTTTTTATTTTATTTTATTTTAATTTTCAAAATAAAGCGGTTTTTTACGGATTGCATCGCGTTTTCATTTAATTTTTTAAACCTATTTAACTTCCCGACGTTTCGGATGGTTTAGAGCATCTGTGGTCCCGGGGGGACTGAGATGTCGAAGATCCCACTGTCATTGTTACCTTCGGCTACCGTCTATTTTAATTTATTAATTTAGATTTGAATTACGCAGAACACATTCATTGTGTCTTGAGGGTTTTGGTCTTGGACTTGATCCCAGGCAGGTTGTAGTAAACAACCGTCTTCTCTATTGAAATTGGGATTTTTTTTAATTTCAGTAGCCTCATAGGTCATCCTAGGGATTTGTCTTCTTTTGTGAGGATATGTGGCTTGACAATTGTGATATAACGGGTGGGGTGATCTATAAAACGATCATAGAATGCTGACTACCTAGAGCGAACTTGTCACCGTCTAAGTGTCCGAGTCAGCGATACAACCACTCTACGAAAAAAACTCCTTTTTTTGGATTGTATTCTTATAAGCCTTCTAGGCGTCGAACTAGCTTCGATTGATTGGAACCGATCATCCAACCTTTCGGCTATCGTGGCTCTATGCATCTATTCGACATTATTAAAGTATGAGAAATAAGGCAATGACTCTTTTGGTTAGTTTGGTAGTGACCATGCCTTAGAAGCTGAGGGTCTTGGGGCCGAATCCCAATATAATCGTATATAAATATCAGTACTTGAGTTATGGACTTTCATAGGTATATATGAATACTTGTATATGTAAATACATATGTATGTACTTATAAATTAATATATAGTAGCGGTAACTTGATCACGCGGCGATGGGCTCACCACTTGTCGCATTGTCAAATAAACTTCGTTGAAAAGTGCGTCCGAAAGAGAAATTGCGTGAAGAATAAAAAAAGAAAGATAAGATTCTATTGCATGGGGGATCTAAAGATCCCCTGTTGATTGAAACTTGTCGTGTTATTTTTATCTATAGATGCAAGATTACTTCCGTTGTCTTATCTCAAGACATCTCGAGATATGAACTGAAAAAAAACACTACATTTACTTCAGTTCATATCTCAACAACAGAAGTTACGTAAGATCATTCTGAAGTAAAAACTTCTTTAGTGCTTTATTTTACACTTTGATTTATTCACATTGAATTTTTGCTACTTGTTCGAACGAGAAAGAAACACAGAAAAGAGACAAAATATAAACTGTATATTTGTGTCTGCAAACATCGAAAAGTTATTGATAAATTGACTTGGAATGTTTATTCAACGCTGCGTTATTACTTAGGTGGCTCTAAATGTTTTTAGAACTGGCCAGTTAGAAACATTGCCAATAAAAACTTCTTTTAAATTTCGATTATAAAATTCTTTGTGATATATTGCATTCATCTGTCATTTGTTTTTGTGAATTGGCAACAATTCAAAGTCCTTTATTCCTAAAAATGAATTTAACGCTATAAAATTTTCGCTCCATGATTTATTATCAATTTCGTGGACTTAATTAACAAAAAATATGATAGACTTCGATTGGTATTTAATAATGAAGCCCTATCGCTTGCCACTGTTTAGTATCGTTAGTTAGTTTAATGAATTTAAGCGTGGGCACAGCAATCTCAGTTATGATCTGCGTAAGGTATGTCCTTCAACAGCGACGTCAAGATAACATCAAGTGCTGTATAATAGAGGAAGATAAGAAAGTGATTGACCAGCAGATGCGGACAAGCTTAGCCATTGTTATGAGTCACGGTCGAATAATATTATACCAACATTTAGGCGACAGGAAGCTTCGCACCAGATGGATTCCCGTACTTTGATTAAAGATTAGAGACGCCTTTGCAGATACTGGTGTCGAGAAATGTTAGAAAAGTGCTAATGACAAGTGACTTGAGTGCTGTATTTGATATCGTGACAGCTGATGAAATCTGGATTTATTGCTATGAACACGAAGCCAAAACACAATCTGCTCAGTGGGTGTATTCTTTTGCGGATCGGCCAACTATGGTAAAGAAAGCAAGATATCAAGGGAAAATTATAATTGCCTTGGTCTTTGGTCAGAAATTTTATATCACAACAGTTGTGTTGGAAGATGCAACGACAGTAACTGCAGAATGATATGTGAATTGGTTGTTGCCTGTGGTCTTGAAAAATGTTCGACAGCGGCGCTAACGAAGCATGGACTTCCTTCATCACGACAACCCTTCAGCACCTCCGCAAAACGAACAATTGAATATTTGAAAGTAATGGGTGTCGAGATATTGAGTAATCTTCCATATAATCCCAATCTGACAACCTTCAATTAATTTATTCCCAAGAACCTCAGATTTTGAATTCGAAATCTGCGGGCCTAAAGGTGTATGGGCCCATTCTTATATGGCATTTAGGACTTAGACTTCTAATCCCCATATCATAATGGGCCCACTGTTTTTCTCAGTGGTTCCATTAATAACATATTAAAACTATTCGCAACTTCTCTCTCATAAATACTTCTCGTGGGAGAGGCCTATCACCTGCAGTAAATTACAGGCCATAATGTAAAAAAAATTATCTTCTCGTCATTCTCAATACTAAGGTACTCAAAGGTCTAGACAATTAAGCCCTTTAGACATACCTTTTACCGCAGACATTTTTTTTAGAATGGGACAGGTGGTCTGATTGGTGGTGGTCATCCAATATGAATCATACATAAGTTTTGTAAAACCCAATGGTATGTCTACCGCCTGGAGATGGGATTCGGATAACTTGACTAGAATTACGATCACCCAACCACTCGGCTATCGTAATTATAGTGTCGTATAGTTATAGTATCGTGATATCGTGTGTGATTTGTGCTCCATGTGCTCGCACGTTCAGCGCAAAAATCGGTTACATCAGTCACCTGTGAGCACACGAACGATGCCCGAAATCAGTCGGAATACTATACTAGTAACTATATAATAAGAAGAAGTTAAGAAGAAACAAAAAAAAAGAGAAAACAATAACATTTTTCATGTCATAAAGTCTCATCAAACTTATTTATCATCTTAAGGATTTTAACGGTAATGTAATTTACAGGAAATTTTGAATTACACACTTTAATCATACGTCATGTGAAAGGTACTTATAAGTCAATTAACCTCAAGTGAAGTTTCTCGAAGAATTACATACTATGATAAGAGGTTAATTAGTAAGAATGTAAGATATAAACAACATAATATTATTATGATTATATCCTCACGCCTCAACCTTGGCAAAGTAACCAGATAGAAAATACAATCAAGTGACACGATCCTTTTAAAAAAATATACAAATATAAAAAAAAATGTTCTCGCTGTTTCCAATACTGGGGTAGATAGAGGTCTAGACAGTTAAGTCCTTTTAAGTCCAATTAAGTCCCAAGGGGGGTCCACCATAGACTTTTTTGGGACAACTTGACAGGTGGTGAGCCTGTTGCGGTTGTTATGTCCAAGCCAAAGATATAAATCGTACTTAAGTTTTTAAAAAAACCATTGGTATGAGCCTGGGGATCGAATTTGGGTGTCTTGAATCGAACTCTGATCACCCAACTACTTGGCTATCGTAACTCATTGTTTGATTTTTGATTCAAAACTTTTGAAGGCAGTCGTTTGAAATCTCCCGTAAGGAGCCTTAGTGCCTTATTTGCATCACTGCTGCATTTAACCGGTCTGCTTAATATACATGCATACATACATAACGACCAGTAATATTCCACAGTAAGACATAGATTTCTCCTATAGGAGCGTTAGACACATGTAGCGGACGATGTGGTGCAGGAAAAGCTAGCTATCCGTCAGGTCGGATGTTAGTGACCTGGGAATGACATCTCCTCCTCCAGTGTGCGTTGTCGGTTATCGTATATATGCGTGTAATCGTGCGAACTTCGATAGCGCGATGTAGGATGTCGATATGTTTCCTAAATCCGCCACTAGAGAGTATCTTATGTGGAGACATAAATGTGTAACAACATAATTTCCACGATCCGCAAGCGGTGGCTTAGGATATCTTTATATATGCTTAATATAGTTAATGTATTTTCGTGATGGTTAACCTCTTACAACACCCACGGAAAAAGTGGGTGGTATATTCTTTCACCACTCTCTTAAAATCGTTCTGTATTGCTTTCTTAAATGCCGGAGTTGTAGCTTCCCTGTTCCTGCAAATAATCATTAGGGTCTGTGATTACCTACTATAAGACGAGCTAAGATGGTGGTACAATATTCCTTTGTCGACCGTATAACAGTGGTGTACACACCGGTTTTTAACGTGTCGCCATATTTGAGGGCCCGGATTCGATTCCTGGACGGGTCGAAGTAGAAAAAAAATATACTTTTCCTACATTTTCTCTTTCTTTCTGGGTATTTGTGGTGCCTTCGTTGTTTCCGATTTCATTACAAAAAATATTCCTATCATACTACATGGCAATTGTAGTTATAGTTATTTGCAATTATTGTTTACATAAGTTTGTCAGCAATCGAAGTTAGAATTTCCCTGTTGGGTTCGTACGAGTACAGTTTGAGCAGCCCGCTGAAACTTTCAGGGAAACTATTATTTATTATATAAGTTCTAATCTTCTTCGGCAGTTCATACTTGAATAACTTTTATAACTGAGCGCTTATAAGTCGAACGTTCTGTCGGTAGAGTGTACAATTATCTTTCAGCTTCAGCTTATTTATTTGTCTTTTTTTTGAGCATATTTTTAATTTTCACTCAATTTCCCGGACTGGGGTATGCAGAGGTCTCCACAATGACGTTTTCACTATACGTTTCAACGAAGCTTAATTGGGACTACGTAACGGCTGGTGGTATAATATGATTACATATACATTTTCATAGGTAAACATTAACATAAAATGTAACTTGAAGCTAAGGCAGGCTACCAATGCGATCGTCAAAAAGATATAAATTATTTAATTAATATTTTGACTCTACTTATAAATCACACACACTACACAACACTTTACTACATATGAATAATAAATATTTAATAAATACATATAAAGATAGGGACAACATCATATATATTGCTCCGACCCCAACGTCAGATGCCAAAGGACTTGTGGTATGGGAATTGGAAACAACGAAAGCACCACAAAGACCCAGACCCGAGAAAATGTAGAAAAAGTGGTTTTCTACATTGACCCGACTGGGAATCGAACCCGGGATGTCGAGGTGGCGACACCTAGAAAACCAGTGTTCAACGCCACTCGTCCACGGAGGTCGACATATAAATGAATACATTGGGCAATGTGGTTTTGGCTTAGGAATATACCACCCACGGTCTTCCCATGGGTATAGTAATAAGCGACAGAGAGAAGAGAAAATCTTAAAACTACAAAAGCCCAGATGGCAGGATTAATCATCTCTTAAGATCTTAAGGAACACCAAACCAAAATTCCACCAACTGGTGACGTCGGTGAGAGTCGGAAGTTGCAAAGTGTCTGACAATTTCATCATCTATCCGCTCTTTAACCTTGGTGATTATGGTAAATTTCTTACGGGAGAGGCTGCAGTGAAGATATATAGGCCGTTGTGACGATGATGATGATTATGAAACATTTCGAGTTCTTAGAGAAAAGAGTTTAAAAATGTATATTACACTTACTGCGGCTGACGAAACTTAAGTTTGCCACCATCACCGCCACTAATGTACAATTTGCGAAAATAACTGTAAAATAAACAGTAATCCCGCCCTTTTTAGTTGATTTTTTAAAATTTTTAATTTTATAACACAACATATCTATGATTTACACAAATAAATGTCAATATGTTATACGATAACTGTTAAAATGATCTGATTCAACATATTTGGGATAGTAATGAGTCGGCTGTCAGAGAATGCCTATAGGCATTACGTCTGTCGTTTGTTATCTTATTTTAAGGGGAAATAATATTTTTTAAATAAATATGCAAAGTATATTTGAGTTAGGCGACACGGGTGAAGCCGATTATTGATAGATAGTTTTTTTTTACTCAAAAACTCCATTCAAGGGGCACTTATGAGTTAAAAACAAAAAATTTTTTAGCTCGACAAAATTGGCATGCATTTGTTTCAACAATAAAAAAAGAAGATAGATTAGTGGCTTAAAAAAAACTGTAATTATTTTGTGCAAAAACTTGTGTTTAAATTCTCTTAATTGGTCTCTATCAACGCTCGTCGAGACAATTATGTTATTCTATTCGTTATAATAACAATGTAAATATCGTAAATTCAATTTATAGCTTGGCATTAATATTAATAATAATAATACACTATTAATTTATAGCACTGTTATATGGTTTGTGTATCACGAATAAATTGTGTGGATTTTAGGGTGCGTTCAAATATGGAGAATACGCCTCTCGTTCACGTGCTGCTGGTCGCTTCGGGTACTTCATCCCGCTCGCTCATTTCATTTCTAATTGCCGATGGCTGAATACGTTTTATCATGCAGTTGACAGATGAAAATTGAATATTTACAACTAAGATATACAGTATGGAAGCAAACAGAACTGTTTGCATGCAAGCTTCTCCCGTTAGGCGCGCGCACATTGTACAAGCCTTGCGTGAGTTGAAAGAGACTCGCAAAACAATTGCAGCAAATGCACGCGTGAAGCGCACGAGTAGCGCATGGGCAGTTCGACAGCGGCGCATTCGAGGTGCAATCGCCAGATTTGAACGAACCATTATAAAAACATATTGTTATCAAATATCTCACCCGGATTTTTGATTGCGAATTGCTTAATAATTACGTACGGATTAATAGTAGTTAATTGTATTTTAGGGCTTTTCACTAATCAATTCTTACTGCAAACCAAGAACCCATGAGTCATAATCTAAGTTATACCAAGTTATACCCATAAAAACATTTCCCATTGATGATGTCAAATAACGTTTGCACAAGTAAGATGGCGAATTAATTATTAATCACTATGCCTCCTGTTCTCAATCTGAGGAAATTAATAATTCCAACGACCAATAGCGTTTTAGCTTAGCAAGATAATTAACTCAAAAGTTTATTACACTTTCAGTTTCAATAAGACGCTGCGGAAATTGGAATGCTTTTAGGGCTTTTATCTATTTTAATAAAAGGAGCTTTGTGTAAAATTTATTACATAGTAATTTATAGAGCTCATTATCAAACTTCTAGTGTAATTTTAGTTATGAAAAGGCAGGTGGTATGTTTGTACAAATAAGTAAAATAATTTATTTGATATTAATAACATATATTTTAGTGGACATTACCATCCCATATGACGAGAACCTAAAAAGTAATTGGTACGCCTTCAACCCTAACTAATCTGGCTTAACTACTGGGGATAGAAATCGGGTCTCTCGACTCGAATTCCGATTTTCCAACCTCTCGGCTTCGTGGCTTTTTCTTTTGTAATGAACTATGTAACACTATTTAAAAGAACGGGAGCTTCTTTCGAATATATTTCGAACCTAGCACGCGGCACGTGAAAATAGATATTCTTTGATCATCCAATTTAAAGAATTGTAATCCACGTTTATAGCCGTTTTCCGTTTCACAGTAAGACATAGATTTCTCCTATAGGAGCGTTAGACACATGTAGCGGACGATGTGGTGCAGGAAAAGCTAGCTATCCGTCAGGTCGGATGTTAGTGACCTGGGAATGACATCTCCTCCTCCAGTGTGCGCTGTCGGTAATCGTATATATGCGTGTAATCGTGCGAACTTCGATAGCGCGATGTAGGATGTCGATATGTTTCCTAAATCCGCCACTAGAGAGTATCTTATGTGGAGACATAAATGTGTAACAACATAATTTCCACGATCCGCAAGCGGTGGCTTAGGATATCTTTATATATGCTTAATATAGTTAATGTATTTTCGTGATGGTTAACCTCTTACAACACCCACGGAAAAAGTGGGTGGTATATTCTTTCACCACTCTCTTAAAATCGTTCTATATTGCTTTCTTAAATGCCGGAGTTGTAGCTTCCCTGTTCCTGCAAATAATCATTAGGGTCTGTGATTACCTACTATAAGATGAGCTAAGATGGTGGTACAATATTCCTTTGTCGACCGTATAACAGTGGTGTACACACCGGTTTTTAACGTGTCGCCATATTTGAGGGCCCGGATTCGATTCCTGGACGGGTCGAAGTAGAAAAAAACTATACTTTTCCTACATTTTCTCTTTCTTTCTGGGTATTTGTGGTGCCTTCGTTGTTTCCGATTTCATTACAAAAAATATTCCTATCATACTACATGGCAATTGTAGTTATAGTTATTTGCAATTATTGTTTACATAAGTTTGACAGCAATCGAAGTTAGAATTTCCCTGTTGGGTTCGTACGAGTACAGTTTGAGCAGCCCGCTGAAACTTTCAGGGAAACTATTATTTATTATATAAGTTCTAATCTTCTTCGGCAGTTCATACTTGAATAACTTTTATAACTGAGCGCTTATAAGTCGAACGTTCTGTCGTTAGAGTGTACAATTCTCTTTCAGCTTCAGACTTTTATTGGTCTTTTTTTTGAGCATATTTTTAATTTTCACTCAATTTCCCGGACTGGGGTATGCAGAGGTCTCCACAATGACGTTTTCACTATACGTTTCAACGAAGCTTAATTGGGACTACGTAACGGCTGGTGGTATAATATGATTACATATACATTTTCATAGGTAAACATTAACATAAAAATGTAACTTGAAGCTAAGGCAGGCTACCAATGCGATCGTCAAAAAGATATAAATTATTTAATTAATATTTTGACTCTACTTATAAATCACACACACTACACAACACTTTACTACATATGAATAATAAATATTTAATAAATACATATAAAGATAGGGACAACATCATATATATTGCTCCGACCCCAACGTAAGATGCCAAAGCACTTGTGGTATGGGAATTGGAAACAACGAAAGCACCACAAAGACCCAGACCCGAGAAAATGTAGAAAAAGTGGTTTTTCTACATTGACCCGACTGGGAATCGAACCCGGGATGTCGAGGTGGCGACACCTAGAAAACCAGTGTTCAACGCCACTCGTCCACGGAGGACGACATATAAATGAATACATTGGGCAATGTGGTTTTGGCTTAGGAATATAGCACCCTCGGTCTTCCCATGGGTATAGTAATAAGCGACAGAGAGAAGAGAAAATCTTAAAACTACAAAAGCCCAGATGGCAGGATTAATCATCTCTTACGATCTTAAGGAACACCAAACCAAAATTCCACCAACTGGTGACGTCGGTGAGAGTCGAAAGTTGCAAAGTGTCTGACAATTTCATCATCTATCCGCTCTTTAACCTTGGTGATTATGGTAAATTTCTTACGGGAGAGGCTGCAGTGAAGATATATAGGCCGTTGTGACGATGATGATGATTATGAAACATTTCGAGTTCTTAGAGAAAAGAGTTTAAAAATGTATATTACACTTACTGCGGCTGACGAAACTTAAGTTTGCCACCATCACCGCCACTAATGTACAATTTGCGAAAATAACTGTAAAATAAACAGTAATCCCGCCCTTTTTAGTTGATTTTTAAAAATTTTTAATTTTATATCTATGATTTACACAAATAAATGTCAATATGTTATACGATAACTGTTAAAATGATCTGATTCAACATATTTGGGATAGTAATGAGTCGGCTGTCATAGAATGCCTATAGGCATTACGTCTGTCGTTTGTTACCTTATTTTAAGGGGAAATAATATTTTTTAAATAAATATGCAAAGTATATTTGAGTTAGGCGACACGGGCGAAGCCGATTATTGATAGATAGTTTTTTTTTACTCAAAAACTCCATTCAAGGGGCACTTATGAGTTAAAAACAAAAAATTTTTTAGCTCGACAAAATTGGCATGCATTTGTTTCAACAATAAAAAAAGAAGATAGATTAGTGGCTTAAAAAAAACTGTAATTATCTTGTGCAAAAACTTGTGTTTAAATTCTCTTAATTGGTCTATATCCACGCTCGTCGAGACAATTATGTTATTCTATTCGTTATAATAACAATGTAAATATCGTAAATTTAATTTATAGCTTGGAATTAATATTAATAATAATAATACACTATTATTTTATAGCACTGTTATATGGTTTGTGTATCACGAATAAATTGTGTGGATTTTAGGGTGCGTTCAAATATGGAGAATACGCCTCTCGTTCACGTGCTGCTGGTCGCTTCGGGTACTTCATCCCGCTCGCTCATTTCGTTTCTAATTGCCGATGGCTGAATACGTTTTATCATGCAGTTGACAGATGAAAATTGAATATTTACAACTAAGATATACAGTATGGAAGCAAACAGAACTGTTTGCATGCAAGCTTCTCCCGTTAGGCGCGCGCACATTGTACAAGCCTTGCGTGAGTTGAAAGAGACTCGCCAAACAATTGCAGCAAATGCACGCGTGAAGCGCACGAGCAGCGCATGGGCAGTTCGACAGCGGCACATTCGAGGTGCAATCGCCAGATTTGAACGAACCATTATAAAAACATATTGTTATCAAATATCTCACCCGGATTTTTGATTGCGAATTGCTTAATAATTACGTACGGATTAATAGTAGCTAATTGTATTTTAGGGCTTTTCACTAATCAATTCTTACTGCAAACTAAGAACCCATGAGTCATAATCTAAGTTATACCAAGTTATACCCATAAAAACATTTCCCATTGATAATGTCAAATAACGTTTGCACAAGTAAGATGGCGAATTAATTATTAATCACTATGCCTCCTGTTCTCAATCTGAGGAAATTAATAATTCCAACGACCAATAGCGTTTTAGCTTAGCAAGATAATTAACTCAAAAGTTTATTACACTTTCAGTTTCAATAAGACGCTGCGGAAATTGGAATGCTTTTAGGGCTTTTATCTATTTTAATAAAAGGAGCTTTGTGTAAAATTTATTACACAGTAATTTATAGAGCTCATTATCAAACTTCTAGTGTAATTTTAGTTTTGAAAAGGCAGGTGGTATGTTTGTACAAATAAGTAAAATAATTTATTTGATATTAATAACATATATTTTAGTGGACATTACCATCCCATATGACGAGAACCTAAAAAGTAATTGGTACGCCTTCAACCCTAACTAATCTGGCTTAACTACTGGGGATAGAAATCGGGTCTCTCGACTCGAATTCCGATTTTCCAACCTCTCGGCTTCGTGGCTTTTTCTTTTGTAATGAACTATGTAACACTATTTAAAAGAACGGGAGCTTCTTTCGAATATATTTCGAACCTAGCACGCGGCACGTGAAAATAGATATTCTTTGATCATCCAATTTAAAGAATTGTAATCCACGTTTATAGCCGTTTTAATACTAATAACAAACACACAACTAATGATTTGGTGAAAGAAATTTCAAAAAAAAAATATATATAAGCGAAGTAACTTTTAAGAGGCAAATAAAGTAATGTATAAAATTCTAGAATATTGCAATTTATTAAGAATGTACTCAAGATTTGTTATAGGAAATATACATAACTACCAGTCAAGTGGACACCAAACAAAACACTACAAGGAGATAATGTTATCGCGCATGATAAAGATCTTCAGAGAACAATATATAAAGAGTCGCGAGAAGCTTAACCCCCGTTTATCAATCGCCATGACCCTCCTACGAAATTTACTATTGCTCTGTTTCGTCGCGGCCGCGTACACAAATTCGCTCCGTCAAGAGACAAATGATAAGGAAGATTTAGAAAACTATATCGAAAATAAGAAACATGATATAAATCCAAGATACAGACCTTATTATCATGTCGCACCACCGGTTGGATGGATGAATGATCCCAATGGCTTCTCCTATTACAAAGGCGAGTATCACCTCTTCTACCAATTCTATCCTTATGATAGCGTCTGGGGACCGATGCATTGGGGCCACGTGTCAAGTCCAGATTTGGTTCATTGGAAACAACTACCAACCGCTTTAATACCGAATGAAGAACAATGCTTTTCCGGTAGCGCTGTACAGGATGGTGATACAATGGTGCTCATGTATACTGGGCATATCATATCGGATAAAGAACCTTTCTATAATGAGACCCAATATTTGGCATACAGTGACGACGGCATCGACTTTTACAAGTACGAAGGCAATCCTGTTCTACCATCAGCTCCTAATGGTTCACCTGACTTCCGCGACCCAAAAGTTTGGAGGCACGGTGACCACTGGTATGTCATTCTAGGTAGTAAGACATTCGATCAAAGAGGTAGAGTACTTTTGTATAGATCAACAGATATGAAGAGTTGGGAATTTTTAAAAGTTTTGGCCGAGTCACAAGGAGACATGGGATATATGTGGGAGTGTCCAGATTTCTTCGAATTGGATGGAAAGTTTATTCTTCTGATGTCGCCACAAGGATTAGCTCCAGTAGGCGACAGGTATAAAAATACCTACCAGAACGGTTACATCATAGGTAGTTTCGATTATGACACCTTTGAATTTGTACAAGAGGTGCCATTCCAAGAAATCGATTTCGGCCATGATTTTTATGCCGCACAAACAACTGAAGTTAATGGTAAAAGATATTTAATCTCGTGGTTTAGCATGTGGGAAGTTCCTCATCCAGAAGATGTTGATGGATGGGCGGGAATGATGACAATCGCCAGAGAATTAAGACTTGTCGATAATAGAATAATTATGAAACCAGTAGACGAAATGCTAATGCTAAGGAAAAATGCTATTTTAAAAGATTTAGAATCAAAACAACAAATAGAGTTTGAGCAAGCTGTGGAAATAAACATTCAAGCCAATTTCAATGATAATGTAGAGTTATTATTAGAAGGCAAGGAAGGAGGTGAAAAAGTATGGCTTCGGTGGGATCCTGAAGTTGGAAAAGTTGTAGTTGATAGAGGAGCTGAAGATATACGACAAGTTGAATGGGTACCAAATGATGCGCATGCTTGGAGAATATTTTTAGATTCAAGTTCATTGGAGCTGTTTTGTGGAATTGGTGATGTGGTATTTAGTAGCAGAGTGTATCCTCTTGGTGGCTGGAAAATAACTAACCTCAGCGCACAGAACATTAACATCGAATTTTATCACTTAAAAAAGAGCTTCCCTGTGTAAGTTTAATTAATTTTGTTTCCTGTAATCTATCTGATGATTGCTATTTAAATAAGACTAATGCAAAGTTGTATTGTAAATTTACTTTATTGAAAATTGTGATTTTTAATTTATTAATTTTTATAATTTTTTTATTAATAAATTTATTTTTTATATTTTTGTTTCTGTTTTTACACTTTTTATTAAATTTTTAAATCTTATAAATAAAAATAAAATAAAATATCTTCACGCAATTCCCAATACAGGGGTAGACAGAGGTCGAGTCTAGACAATTAAGTCCCTTCGACCAACCTTTCACCGAAGATATTTTCGGGACAACGTGACAGGTGGTGAGCCTGTCGCCGCCTTTATGTCCAAGCCAACGATATTCGTACATAAGTTTTTGAAAAACCCATTGGTACGAGCCTACCAACTGGGGATCGAACTCGGGTCTATTGACTCGATATCTTATAATCGTTGTAATGTCTTGTCAATAGGAAGACTATATATTTTTCAAATCTTGAGACGATTTCATCGTGTATCTGTTCCTTGCCTCCCAGTTAGCACAAAACGATTAGATCGTGTTCCTGTGCCTAGCTGTAAGAGCGCCTTTGCAAGAAGGCACTATATATATATATATATATATATATATATATATATATATATATATATATATATATATATATATATATATATATATATATATATATATATATATATATATATATATATATATATATATATATATATATATATATATATATATATATATATATATATATATATATATATATATATATAATGCCCCAACAATTTATAATAAAATAAATGTCAGTAACCGAGTCATTTAAATAATAATGAAATAAAATTTGTGATATCCAAATGGCTTACCGGATTTAACTATACATCAACAGAAAATCTATTTTTAAATTTAACTTAACTTAATACAATTACTAACATTAACAAAACTATCGACGCCATTATTTCAGAATAATCCTCCCAGATCATGCATGCGCACACTGTCTCTTTCTCTCTCATACATACACACACACACACACACACACACACACACACACACACACACACACTCACCACATATGATAATGAAATTCTTAACTTTTTATTCTGTGGAAGTCACTGCAACCTGTAACACAGTTTTACTATCACGGGTTACAGCGGTTCAATGTTAATGTAATGACCATGTTCTTCACTATAAATAAACAATTTATTATTATTATTATTATTAGTTTCTTTTACTGTTATACAAAACACGAAAGTTCATACGAAAGTCGCTACACATTTCTCATAAGTTTTTATTTTCACTGTTGCTTGTTAAAAATACTCAGTGTGATAGATTTGAGATCAAATATGAATATTCTCATTCTATTAGTTTGAATCCCGTTAAATGCTAGCTGTTCACTACTTCTTGTGGGTAAAGTCTGAATTGTGTGGTGTTTTTTCGTGTGGTTACGACGTAAGAATATACCACCCATTTCTTTTCGTGGGTGTCGTTAGAGGCGATAAGGCTATGGGAAACGAATGAAAATGGGATTGAAAATGAAATCGTATTCCATTTTTTTTCAAAATTTATGTAAGTTTCTACTTATACTTTATGTACAACGACATGTCGTTAGCTAGAACATAAAGACGGCGACAGGTTCACCACCTGTCAAATTATCTCAAAAAATGTCTTCGGTGAAAGATGGGTCGAAAGGACTTAATGTCCAAGTCAAAATAAAGTCATAGTTTTATTGCATTCACAAGTAAACATTAGATAGTTAGAAATGTTTTGTACAAATCACGATACCCATTTGGGCATATCAACATACATTAGTTTAGCAACATACATTATTTTAATAGAAAAATTTGAATTAACCCGTATTAGGAATGGCATAAAGATCTTTTTTACAAGCTTTATATTAGCTTCAGTTGTATATTTGTGTGTATGTTTGTAACCGACTTCTTTGGGCGCGATTTCGACCCACTTTAAACGCTACACTAATTTGATAAAAAAAACAAAAAAGTAAAAAATAAATGATACTTAAAAAAACAAAAAAACACGCTTTTTATAGAAAACTGAACTAGAAAAAAAATTTAATAAATTTAAATTAAGAATAGCGTTAAAATATTCAATATATAAAAATTAATAATAGTGTGAATAAAAAGAAAATATATTATATTTTGAAAAAAGCGTGGGGTGCATGGTGTCAATAGTTATAAATATTTTATTGGCAGATATGAGTAGAGTGATTATCATTTTGATATTACCTTAAAAAGCACCCCAGGCTTTTTTAAAATAAAATGTTTTTTTTATTGTCGCTTCAAATCTTGAGACGATATCATCGTGTATCTGTTCCTTGCCTCCCTGTTAGCACAAAACGATTAGATCGTGTTCCTGTGCCTAGCTGTAAGAGCGCCTTTGCAAGAAGGCACTATATATATATATATATATATATATATATATATATATATATATATATATATATATATATATATATATATATATATATATATATATATATATATATATATATATATATATATATATATATATATATATATATAATGCCCCAACAATTTATAATAAAATAAATGTCAGTAACCGAGTCATTTAAATAATAATGAAATAAAATTTGTGATATCCAAATGGCTTACCGGATTTAACTATACATCAACAGAAAATCTATTTTTAAATTTAACTTAACTTAATACAATTACTAACATTAACAAAACTATCGACGCCATTATTTCAGAATAATCCTCCCAGATCATGCATGCGCACACTGTCTCTTTCTCTCTCATACATACACACACACACACACACACACACACACACACACACACACACACACACACACACACTCACCACATATGATAATGAAATTCTTAACTTTTTATTCTGTGGAAGTCACTGCAACCTGTAACACAGTTTTTACTATCACGGGTTACAGCGGTTCAATGTTAATGTAATGACCATGTTCTTCACTATAAATAAACAATTTATTATTATTATTATTATTAGTTTCTTTTACTGTTATACAAAACACGAAAGTTCATACGAAAGTCGCTACACATTTCTTATAAGTTTTTATTTTCACTGTTGCCTGTTAAAAATACTCAGTGTGATAGATTTGAGATCAAATATGAATATTCTCATTCTATTAGTTTGAATCCCGTTAAATGCTAGCTGTTCACTACTTCTTGTGGGTAAAGTCTGAATTGTGTGGTGTTTTTTCGTGTAGTTACGACGTAAGAATATACCCATTTCTTTTCGTGGGTGTCGTTTGAGGCGATAAGGCTATGGGAAACGAATGAAAATGGGATTGAAAATGAAATCGTATTCCATTTTTTTTTTCAAAATTTATGTAAGTTTCTACTTATACTTTATGTACAACGACATGTCGTTAGCTAGAACATAAAGACGGCGACAGGTTCACCACCTGTCAAATTATCTCAAAAAATGTCTTCGGTGAAAGATGGGTCGAAAGGACTTAATGTCCAAGTCAAAATAAAGTCATAGTTTTTATTGCATTCACAAGTAAACATTAGATAGTTAGAAATGTTTTGTACAAATCACGATACCCATTTGGGCATATCAACATACATTAGTTTAGCAACATACATTATTTTAATAGAAAAATTTGAATTAACCCGTATTAGGAATAGCATAAAGATATTTTTTACAAGCTTTATATTAGCTTCAGTTGTATGTTTGTAACCGACTTCTTTGGGCGCGATTTCGACCCACTTTAAACGCTACACTAATTTGATAAAAAAAACAAAAAAGTAAAAAATAAATGATACTTAAAAAAAACAAAAAAACACGCTTTTTATAGAAAACTGAACTAGAAAAAAAATTTAATAAATTTAAATTAAGAATAGCGTTAAAATATTCAATATATAAAAATTAATAATAGTGTGAATAAAAAGAAAATATATTATATTTTGAAAAAAGCGTGGGGTGCATGGTGTCAATAGTTATAAATATTTTATTGGCAGATATGAGTAGAGTGATTATCATTTTGATATTACCTTAAAAAGCACCCCAGGCTTTTTTAAAATAAAATGTTTTTTTTATTGTCGCTATTATTAATTTTTATTTATTGAAATTTTTAACGCTATTCTTAATTTAAATTTTATAACATTTATTATTTAGTTTTTGGTTCGGTTTTCTATAAAAAGCGTGTTTTTAGTTTTTAAACTATTATTTATTATACATTGACAGAACGACAGACGCACATATTTGTGATGTATCAGTTATAACAATGACATAGTGTTTATATACTCGTACTCCGCGATGATAACGTGAGACATCAAAATCGAGACCTGAACAAACAGTTTCGCTTCGCACTTCATCACACCTGTCAAAGTTATTCCGAAATACGTTTGCAGTGCACTCGTAGTAATGCTAAGGGTACTGCCATATTACAGAACTGAATAATGTTTCTGGAGAATTGTGACAAATATTATTATTTCGAAGTGTGATTTCTTTTTTGTATACAAATACAAAAGAGGAGTGCTAAATTCTAGTTTTTTCAGCAAAGAGAAAAATTTTCCCGCTAGGCCACAAAGTTACTTCACAATGCATAGTTTCAGTTTTCTTGCGTTCTTCTTCTTGATTACATACTGTTCGGTATTCGCGTTCTTTTTTACATACTATCCGATATCTACTGTTGAACACCTATATTCACCACAAAGAACCGCCCTCAGCTATGTGCATCTATTTACTCTGTGCGCCTTTGTGCAGGAACCTAAATTTTAGTCTAGACGTATATCTGATACGATTATCCCGAAATTTCGGTAGCTATTGGGATATTTAAGAATACTATATTAGTCGTCTTTTAATGCACCTACGGTAACAACCAAACAAAACTTTTACATTTACCTTATTTAAATTGGTTATCACGAAAATAACAATCTCCTGTTAAATTAAAAGAGACACAAATTATTTGTCATACACTTGTTGCCAATACAGAAGCGTAGGCGCTTTTTTCGTCCATTCATTTATCATCTCTCATCACGTGGTCTCTAAAACTGTACTTTTTTTTACCATTTCGCGATGTACTCTTACTAAGGATAAGGAAGTACTTGTAGAAATTGGTTAGACATAGAAGTACGTAGTCGATAGTATATGTGTAGTATATCTGTAGTCGACGCGAATAGGAACTTAGTACTAATATATATTTCGATATTTCAATCTAAATAAATAATAAATACATACATAGGAACAACATCACATATATTGCGCTGCATCTAAAGTAAGCAGCACGTGTTTTATAGAATCGGAAACAACGAAGGCACGACAAACACCCAGACCCGAGCAAAATGTAGAAAAGTTTTTTGTTTTTTTACATTAAACCGCCTGGCAATCGAACCCGGGACCTCATAGATGGCGACAAAATGAAATCCAGGGTGAACGCCGTCCACGGAGGTCAATACATAGGAAAGACAGAACGGACCAGCAAATAATTTAGTACTGAGATAGTTTATAACTTGGAATAGCTCACAGGCTAGAGTGTGGGAGAGATCTAAAGCAAGAATATGCTTAACAGATTTTTATATGCAGTATTATAGAGTTCAGAGATGATTTTAGGCTTTAATTTACTCCAGGAAATCAAAGCATTTGGCGGGATTTTCGAGAAATTGGTGCCAAAAACTAGTTTAAATATATCGCGGACGGAGTTGCGTGAAACAGTTAGCTACTAAATAAACGCAAATCAAATACTGTCACGTTCCGTATAAATTTACACGCATAACCCTCACACGTATCGGAAACCAATAATTTGTAAGCAAATCTCCGTTAAAGTTTCCTCGTTGTTGATGCTAACTCAAGTCTTAACTCGGCTCGGGTTAATTCGAAACGCAAAAGTCAGCTTCAAACTTTCCGAACATAATAAACATATGTCGAAGTAAGATTTAGTAAGCTTGCCAATATTATAAATGGAAAGTTCGGATGCTTGTCTTTGTAGCGAATACACGACTGTAGCAAATTTTACTAGAGAGATTACGACCGGAGAGAGAATAGACTATGTACATTTTATTGCTATAGGGTGAAATATGCCTGATCTGTGTTTTCTATAGAGCATTATTTTTAGAAATCATTTTGAATGATTTGAAATCATGATAGTCGACTAGTTCAGAACTCAGGAGCAATGAGTTTTTTCAAAACTTATGTTCGTTTCATATCGTTGTCTTGGACACAATCATGGTGAAAGATCACCGCCAATCACGTTGTATCAAAACTAGATCAGGTGAAAAGTGGATCGATGATCGTGGAAGCACGAAATTGTGTAGACTTCTTGCTACCCCTGTATTGGGAAATACATGAAGATATCTTCATTTTCTTCTTGAATGATTTGAATCCATCTAGAATCGACATCTCATTGAGAGGAAACCTGTTTTAAAATTGATATAATTGTTACATTTGCTCCTATTTTAGGGTCCTTCTTTTTTATGGTTGATTTTGAGATTCCTTGCTGTTTCAAATTCGGGAACAACCAGTTGCATTATAAAAAACTCCTCTAAGCGCCCTTCCCTTATAATCCTAATTTCCGAAAATATCTTCGGTGGAAGGTGGGTCAAAGGGACCTAATTGTCTAGACTAGACCTCTGTCTCCCCCTTTATTGGGAATTGCGTGAAGATATTAATTTATTTATTATTTTACTTCGTATGCCTCACCGTTTTCTCACTGGTTATTGTATCCAAACTTGATTGTCTGGAATAAATCACTTCTACGCGATAAGGCCAATGGTTGTACCCTAAAGTAATTTTCGTCCCTTTTGTAATTATTTACTACATTCTTTGGTGTACAATAAAGTATATGTCATTCATTCATTATAATTATTTATTGCATTTGTATCCCATTTACCTTAATCGCCAGTCGCTTGGCAAGCGGATCGGCAGTCACAGCACCAGACCTTACACCTTCACCGTATCATTTTAGTCTGGTAATTTTCGATATGGTAATTCTGCTATTTGTTTGTAGTCATCGATGTTGTCAGCTTATAGCTTATCCTTTAATCACCACTATAACCTCCACATGTAATAAAGGTGTAGTATGTAAATTTTTATCACGTAACTGTAAAGTATAAATTACCATACATTTATACTATATCTTTCATTTATTTCGCAGGGATTTAACAGTTTCACGTTATTAACTTTTACATGTTACATTAATTTTTACATGTAATATTAAGTGATTGCAAGATTTTAAGCATATTGAATTATGAAAAATTGTTACCTATTTAAAAGATAGAAATATACAAAAAAAATATTAAAATTTCAACTGGAACCTTTGCCGCACCGTGACAATGAGTCACCGTGTCTGTTCTTATGAATTTACCTGATGATAATGAAAATACATCGATGTATGAATTTTTTTTATAGTCGTTGAAGGTGCGTGGAAACTTATATTAGTGCGGCCAGATTCGAGGACCAGAACTGGACGTTTGTGCACCTCCCGTCGCATTACAGATCCTTGCGATTACATAATTTCGTTCATTTATTATATTTGAATAATTTTATCGTGTGTTACATAGATCAAAGAGAAATAATGAAGTTATAGAAATTAAAACAATTAATTATTTATTTATTTATTAAACTTCATATACATTAGAGTGTATACAGGCGGACTTAATGGCAGAGGCATTCTCAACCGGTCAACCTTTAGGAGGTGCAGAGACGAATAGAAGTAGGTGATTATAACTGGGGGACAAGAAAAAAAATACATACATACATAATAAACATACATATACACACACATGTACTTATACATAGATACATTATCTTGTTTAATTTCACTTATCACTCTGTCGTACCTCAATATAATAAGGATATACGGTTGAATTGTATCACGTAGCGAGTGAGGAGTAGAGTTAAAGTTGCAAACAAGCGCTGAATACGAAGCGGCCAACTTATCATGTATTCGTGCATAGCCTTTGATAAATAGAGAAAGCTATGCTACACGAGAAATATATGCTTCTGAAGCAACCGCAACTTAACTGTGACTGCGCTCACTAAGAAGGATAAAGCCATTGTGCTTTTGTTAAAAATATTTTGTGAAACAGGACTGGCTGGAAAGACAACTTGAAAAAAGAAAAAAAGTACAATATGCTATTTTAATATATCTTAAATAGAGTAGTTAGTATATTTATATAAATATTTTGTACTGCTCAATAACTCATACTTTAAATTATTCAACCGAGAATTAGCGCTACAGTCTTACTGGAGCGCTACGTTGAGTGAGGTCCTTTGTAACACGCTTTTATTAACTCCACCTGTATGTTTGTAACCGACTTCTTTGGGCGCGATTTTAACCCCCTTTAAACGGCCAGATTTCGATTTATCGAGGACCGATGACAGTACACTAATTTGATAAAAAAACTACATTTTATTTATTTATCTTCACGCACAATCTCTGACGGGGTAGTCAGAGAGAACAGATCGCCAAGTGTCACGATCCCTACATACTACGTTCGCTTCTTTCAGATTCATCATCTTCTTCATACATGCACGTCTAGGTATCCGAGTACTCTTGACCCTCCCCTCTTCGAGCAATTTGCTCACATGGCCTTCGAAAGTTAGTCTCGGTCTACCTCGACACCTTTTAATATTAACGTTCGCGTTATATATTTTCTTCACCATTCGTTCTTCACTCATTCGCTCAACGTGCCCAAACCATCGAAGCACGCCCTTATCCATTTTTGAGACAAGGTCATCTTTCAAACCTGCCATATTGCGAATCTCTTCGTTTCGCTTTCGGTCGCCCATGGTATAAAAACTAAAAAATAAAAACTAAAAAATAAAAGCCAAGTCACGATAGCCGAGTGGTTGGGTAGTCGGAATTTCGAGTCAAGAGACCCGAGTTTGAACCCCAGGTGGCAGGCTCGTACCAATGGGTTTTTAAAAAACTTATGTACGAATAACATCGTTGGCTTGGACATAAAGGCGGCGACGGGCTCACCGCCTGTCACGTTTTCCCGAAAATATCTTCGGTGGAAGGTGGGTCGAAGGAACTTAATTGTCTAGACTAGACCTCTGTCTACCCCTCGATAAGATATTTATTAGACATCACTATATAGTGATGTTTAATGAAATATATATTAAACGTGTAGATTTTGTATCGTTAGGTTGATTTTCTTAGTAAAAACAAACTTATTATTATTATTATTATTATTATTATTATTATTATTATTATTATTATTATTATTATTATTATTATTATTATTATTATTATTATTATTATTATTATTATTATTATTATTATTATTATTATTATTATTATTATTATTATTATTATTATTATTATTATTATTATTATTATTATTATTATTATTATTATTATTATTATTATTATTATTATTATTATTATTATTATTATTATTATTATTATTATTATTATTATTATTATTATTATTATTATTATTATTATTATTATTATTATTATTATTATTATTATTATTATTATTATTATTATTATTATTATTATTATTATTATTATTATTATTATTATTATTATTATTATTATTATTATTATTATTATTATTATTATTATTATTATTATTATTATTATTATTATTATTATTATTATTATTATTATTATTATTATTATTATTATTATTATTATTATTATTATTATTATTATTATTATTATTATTATTATTATTATTATTATTATTATTATTATTATTATTATTATTATTATTATTATTATTATTATTATTATTATTATTATTATTATTATTATTATTATTATTATTATTATTATTATTATTATTATTATTATTATTATTATTATTATTATTATTATTATTATTATTATTATTATTATTATTATTATTATTATTATTATTATTATTATTATTATTATTATTATTATTATTATTATTATTATTATTATTATTATTATTATTATTATTATTATTATTATTATTATTATTATTATTATTATTATTATTATTATTATTATTATCTCACCACCTGTTTCGTTGTCCCAAAATATCTTCGGTGGAAGGTGGGTCGAAGGAACTTAATTGTCTAGACTAGACCTCTGTCTACCCCCGATAAGATATTTATTAGACATCACTATATAGTGATGTTTAATGAAATATATATTAAACGTGTAGATTTTGTATCGTTAGGTTGATTTTCTTAGTAAAAAACAAACTTATTATTATTATTATTTTATTCATAAAATGTCCTTTTGAAAATCGTTTACATAATTTGTTGTGTCTGCCACCATTGAATAGATTTTAGACTTGAAAGCTAATTAACGGTTACCGAGCTTATATTTAATCGCGTAGTCGATTATAATTAATTTGAAAAGACTTCAAAAGGCACCAGCGCCTCGTAGTCTATGAATTTTCGTTAATCCATATGATAAGACCTCTTTATGCCTTTCATAAACAAAACAAAGCGACCCACGACATCATTTGAAGTCTAATTGAAGTCAAAACTTAGCTTTAATCAATTCGGGTTAGTTAAAAGATCTTGTATATTTAACAGTCTTTAAGGAGGTTTCAAGATCTGACGAATTCGCCGCAAAAGCGCCGCCCGCGCGCGGCTCACGTGTACCTTGCGCGCCTCGCATATTTCTTCCCGCTCGCTCACCCGCTCAGAACGTTTATCGCCGAAGGCTGGATTTCTATTATCATGGAGTGGACAGACGAATATTTAAAATTTACTACTATGATATACATTATGGACGAACGGAACTGTTTGCATGTAAGTTGCAAACATGTTGCGCGCGCACGATGCGATCCTTGCGTGAGTTGCGCTAAAGAGGCGCTGCATGCAGTAACTGTACGAGTGCAGCGCATGCGGTTATTCGCCAGATATGGATGCGCACTAAGAGTCAAATTATCGATGGGCACAACACTAAAACACTGATTAAAAAGTCACCATAGCCGAGTGTTTGGGTGATCGGAACTCGAGTCGAGATACCCGAGTTCGATCCTCACGTGACATGCTCGTACTAATAGGTTTTTTCAAAAGCTTATGTAAAATGGCGACGGGCTCACCACCTGTTTCGTTGTCCCAAAAATATCTTCTTTCTACCTCTGTCTACCCCCGATAAGATATTTATTAGACATCACTATATAGTGATGTTTAATGAAATATATATTAAACGTGCAGATTTTGTATCGTTAGGTTGATTTTCTTAGTAAAAAACAAACTTATTATTATTATTATTTTATTCATAAAATGTCCTTTTGAAAATCGTTTACATCATTTGTTGTGTCTGCCACCATTGAATAGATTTTAGACTTGAAAGCTAATTAACGGTTACCGAGCTTATATTTAATCGTGTAGTCGATTATAATTAATTTGAAAAGACTTCAAAAGGCACCAGAGCCTCGTAGTCTATGAATTTTCGTTAAATCCATATGATAGGACCTCTTTATGACTTTCATAAACAAAACAAAGCGACCCACGACATCATTTGAAGTCTAATTGAAGTCAAAACTTAGCTTTAATCAATTCGGGTTAGTTAAAGATCTTGTATATTTAACAGTGTTTAAGGAGGTTTCAAGATCTGACGAATTCGCCGCAAAGCGCCGCCCGCGCGCGGCTCACGTGTACTTTGCGCGCCTCCATATTTCTTCCCGCTCGCTCACCCGCTCAGAACGTTTATCGCCGAAGGCTGGTTTATATTATCATGGGTGGACAGACGAAAATTTAAAATTTACTACTATGATATACATTATGGACGAACGGAACTGCTTGCATGTAAGTTGCAAACATGTTGCGCGCGCACGATGCGATCCTTGCGTGAGTTGCGCTAAAGAGGCGCTGCATGCAGTAACTGTACGAGTGCAGCGCATGCGGTTATTCGCCAGATATGGATGCGCACTAAGAGTCAAATTATCGATGGGCACAACACTAAAACACTGATTAAAAAGTCACCATAGCCGAGTGTTTGGGTGATCGGAACTCGAGTCGAGATACCCGAGTTCGATCCCCAGGTGGCATCCTCGTACCAATAGGGTTTTCAAAAAAAAAAAAACAATGTACGATTCATATAGATGGCTTGGACATAAAGACGGCGAAGGGCTTACCACCTATCACGTTGTCCCAAAATATCTTCGGTGGAAGGTGAGTCGAAGGCACTTAATTGTCTAGACTTGACCTATGTGGTAGATTAAAAATGACTATCGATAAACGAATGTAATGAAATAATAAAATAATGAAAATATTGTTAATTCTTCGACTGCTGATGTGTGGAAATTTCTCAAATCTCTAGGCATATCCAAGCCAACATCATTGGATCACATTTCGTCTCTCACATTAAATAACATAAACCAGCACTTTATCTCTCCCCCAACTATTAATCCTCTAATTCGTTCAGCGACTATTGCTTCTATTGGTTGTATGTCACCTCTTCACATTTCCGACTTTGAATTCACACCAGTAACTCCTACAGAAGTTAAAAACATTATATGTGCAATTAAATCGAAGGCTGTGGGAAGCGACGAGGTTAGTAAGCAAATGATATCCTTAATACTTGAGTACCTTTTACCAGTAGTTACACATATTATTAATTTTTCTTTAGACTCTGGTGTTTACCCGACCCTGTGGAAAAAGGCTTTTGTACTTCCACTTCCTAAAATAAATAATCCTACCTTGCCTAATCACTTTCGACCGATCTCTATACTTCCTTTCCTTTCTAAAGTTCTTGAAGCCTGTGTACATAAGCAAATCTCTACGTTCGTTAACAAACATAACCTACTGAATGACTTTCAGTCAGGTTTTCGTCCAGGTCACAGTACCACTACAGCACTTGTCAAGGTCACAGATGACATAAGGAAGGGCATGGATGAGCAAAGTTGACAGTGGTGGTGCTGGTTGACTTTTCAAACGCTTTTAACACAGTTGATTACGATATCCTTATATCCTACCTTACTTACCTCAGATTCTCGACCCAAGCTTTGGATTGGTTCTCATCATATCTTCGCGGCCGCCAACAGTCAGTCCGCTTAGGACAGCAATGTTCTGCCTGGGCGGATGTAGATTCTGGGGTGCCGCAAGGCGGTATACTTTCTCCAATAATGTTTTCGTTATTTATTAACTCCATCACCACTGTCTTAAACTGTTCGTATCATCTGTATGCAGACGATCTTCAGTTTTACGATAAATCGGAAGTGGGTGATCTCAATAACTGTATTTTTAAGCTCAATAAAAATCTTGAGTTAATTAGGGATTGGTCCATTAGATATGGTGTTACCGTCAACCCAACAAAATGTAAAGCCATAGTAATGGGTGGTCCTAGGATGCTGGCCAGGATTGATTACGGTAACCTTTCTCCTATTTATTATAATGGAACATTAATTCCAATTTCTAATACCGTAGTTGATCTAGGCTTGCATTTGGATCAGTCGTTAAGCTGGGAACTTCAGGTTGCGGAAATAAGCAGAAAAGTCAATGCCACTTTACGTTCACTCTACCGCCTTAAAAATTTCCTTCCCTTTAAAACTAAGCTTTTGCTGGTTCAGTCCCTGGTATTGCCCATTATCGACTATGCTGATGTATGTTATCCAGATCTGTCCCAAACACGTCTCGACAAACTAGAGCGCCTTCTCAACAACTGTATTAGATTTATTTTCGGTTTACGTAAATATGACCATATCTCCTCTTACCGTTCCAAGCTTAAATGGCTTCCCATTCGTCAAAGGCGTAGCTCCTGAATTCTGTTTCTGTTGTATTCTGTATTGACTAACTCTAATTCTCCTGCTTACCTAAGAAATAACTTTCAACATCTCCAATCTACTCATGACAGAGCACCTCGCTCCATAAACCAACATAGGATTCACATTCCTCAACATAATACAGGATACTTTAACTCCTCTTTACGGTACAAGCTGCACTACTCTGGAACGCCCTACCTTTGAAGATAAAATCTGCTCCGAATGCCTATTCGTTCAAGAGATTAGTTCGTGAGTATTATCTTAAGAATCATTAATATATATTTTTGTATATATTTATATGTTTATATTTTATATATATTATTTATGTATTTATGTATAATTATGTACGTTTAGTTTATATAATACATGTATGTATTTTCCATAAAATATTTATTATTTATATGTATATATTTTTTTATTAGAGCATTAATCTATATTTTCTTGTTAGCACCTGCCATCTACTTCTCACCATAACAAAGGTTGACTGGTAGAGAATGCCACCAGGCATTAAGTCCGCCCATTGTAGCCTTTAGTATAAGGTGTAACAATAAAGAATAAATAAAAAATAAAAATAAATGTACATTCTTATGACGATGAATATATGATTTGATTTGATTTGACCTGTCTACCCCTGTATTGGGAATGGCGTATAGATATTTTTTACAACTTAAATAATAAAAGTACAAATTAACAATACAAAGATTAATAATGCATGGAAGAAAATAATATCTGTCCAGCATAAGTTAAAATTATAAAGGTATTTCTTTAATCATCACGCTCGTTAGGCGATATACAAGCACTGCACCGGGAACAACCATTTTTTTCCGAATGGTCGATTTTCCGCTTTGTTCGTGACACTGTATGTAACAGACAGAAAATCGATTCACTGTTGTTAGTTAAATTAAAGGCCGCTTTGTTTCCAAGCTGACCAATGAGTGTTCGTTTTGTGGTTCCAATTTTGAATTTGTGGTTTTTTCACTACGTTTTATACATTTGCTTTGTTAGGATAAATGTCAAGAATTAGGATGAAAAATTAACAGTCCTCTTCGAACAAAAACTGGTTCTTGCATTCTTGCTTCAAATATTACCTACGTCATAAAATTTATTTTTAACAGGAATAATGTAATAAGGGCTGGAAGGAGGTAACATACAAGAATCATGTATAATCTATGTAATAATATATAATAACTAATCGTTTTATATCATCGTATATAAATATTTTTTTGGCTTTGAGTACAACCATTCATATTCATCACACAAGTGTTCGTCCCCAGCGGTATTCAAATTTGGAACTCTAGTTAGCTTCTAGGGCACATATTTTACGGTCTATTCACAAGTAGGTAGTGACTCACTATTACTTTTGTCGGACTGTATGCAATGTACTCTATGGTCTGTGATCAGTGAAAGACAAAGACAAGAGCGTTCTGAGCTACAGAACGCTCTTGTCTTGCTTCCGTGGCACCGTATTCTGCCACATGAGTTGAAATTTTGAATCTCTTTATTTACGTTGTTTATGGCGTGGAAGACATGGTCTGTAACTTTACAGCTACGAAATATTAATAAAATAACGCTATATATTATATACTGTGCATTTTTATTAAACTTTTAAATATAAAAATTTCATTTTTTAAAGCTTATAAGTTATGCAGAACTTCTTGTTATAAAATCAAAGAGAAAATAAAAATTTTCTTTTATTAATGTCTAATTATAAATATCATAGTATAGTTGTGAAAATGTACAAGTGTGTGCATGGGTGTATATAAAATATATATGAGAGAAATGCAAGATTACTTACCACTAGTAAAACTTACTACATACAATAAAAAACATATTACAATAGTCCACGGTATCTCATATTATTCGCAACGACTTTTGATTTGAAATAGAACATAACCAAGCAGGTCGCTTATGCACGTATCAATCTCATCTGAAACAGCAGTAAACTTGCAAGATTTATGACTGATAGTAAAAAGTAGAAAAATATAGCATCTAAAACTTTGTAGCTGAGATAGTCTGAGAAGGATTTGTCTACACTGCACTTCGGCAGTGATAAAAGCACTTTTATTTTAGTTTCTGCGGTATCCGAGCGTGCTTCATTACAGCATTGCGCAAACATTTAAAATACGACTTGTTATTTCACCGCATCTGCGGTCGCAACTCCTTATATTTTCATTCGCCCTGGTATTTTAATTTACAAAATTTGTTAATTAAAACTTACACTGCCGGGATATAATACCTGTGCTTAAGCTGCCTACTTTGGGATCAAAGCAATGTATGTGAAGTTTTCTTATGTATGTATTTATTATTACATTAATAATATCATTATTTTTAAAAAGGCCTGTGGCTGATATACTCCAGTGGAAATCACATCAAAAACAAATCTGCTTACAGGAAATGTAGAGATAATAATATAAAAATGTTTCGAGTACGTGTTAGGGGCAACACGGCGGAGTACTCTCGGTTCTATTCCGTCGACGAATATTCAAGAGCAATGCTTCGCTCATAAGAGCCAATTTATCAAATCCTATTTTAATTTAATAATACATATTTCAGATACTTGAATCATTTTAATATCATTGACTGAGGAAAAAATCCTCTTAATACGCTTTTCTATTTCAATGAGATTCCTCTCTCGGCTGTTCAAGCTTCTCACGAAATTTAATAATTTCAATGGGTATTATGATAGAAAGAGAGGATGTTTTTTATATGAAGAAGTTAGTAAACTATTTTTTTTTTGTTTTTTATTTTTTTATTTTCCCGCTCGGCTATTGTTCGTTTCAAAATAAATATTACGTCAGAACATGCTTTCGCTTGAATGCTCTTCACGACTAGAGATACTGACGTTGCTTAAGTGTTTCAATTTAAGTTTCCCGCTTTCTTTTGACGACACAAACAAGTTTTAGGTATTTAGGGTATATTTTCTACACTAAAAAATGTTCACGCCATCTCAATACTGGAGTCAACAGATGTCCAGACAATTAAATGCCAGTAGGCTCGTACCGATGGGATTTTTCTAAACTTGTGTACTATTTATATCGTTTGCTAGGACATAAAGGCGGCGACAGGCTCACCACCTGTCACGTTGTTACAAACAATGTGTTCGGTGAAAGGTGGATCGAAAGAATAACATTTTCTAGACATCTGCCTACCATAGTATTGGAAGCGGCGTGAAGACATGCAATTAGTTTTTATTCTTATTATAATATAAAAACTTATGGCCTATTCCTGCAGTATCCGAAGCTGTAGCTTGGCTGTACAATGTAGTAATTTATCTAATATTATTGTTACCTTTTTAATGTAAACAAGTATTTTTTATATTTTTATAGTTTGTTTTAACTTTCATTACAATATTTTACTTACCAAATCTAAATTATGTTTACTTTAAAAAAATATCTTCACTCAATTGCCAATACAGGGGTAGGCAGAGGTCTAGTCTAGACAATTATGTCCCTTCCACCGAAGATATTTTCGGGGCAACGTGACAGGTGGTGAGCCCGACGCTGTCTTCATGTCCAAGCCAACGATATAATTCGCAGGTAAGTTCTGAAAAACCCATTGGTTTCACGAGTCTTCCAACTGGGGATCGAACTCGGGTCTCTAGACTCGTAATTCCGACCACAAAACCACTCAGCTATCGTGACTCTATGATACTCGTATGATGTATGTTTGTTTTAACAGTATATATTAACTAGAAAATACAATAATCGTACAGCCCTACTGCTTGTTACTAAGACGTGGCTGTGGCATGTGGCTAGTAACATGGCTGCATTTTTACGTTAAATGCTTAGATTTAACCGTGGAGCAAGAAAAGAACAAGACTTCAAAGAGAAAACTCACGTTTAATTTTTACCTGGTACTTATAAACATATTTTAGTTATTTTTAATAATGTATCTTGCTCTTTGCTGGCGAATAAATAAATAAATAAATATCTTCACGCAATTCCCGATACAGGAGTAGACAGAGGTCTATTCTAAACAACTAAGTCCCTTTGACCCACCTTTCACCGTATATAATTTCGAGACAACGTGACAGGTGGTGAGCCCGTCGCCGTCTTTATGTCCAAGCCAACGATATAATTTGTACATAAGTTTTTGAAAAATTCATTGGTACGAGTCTGCCACCTGGCGATATAACTCGAGTCTCTAGACTTGTGGTTCCGACCACCCAACCACTCGGCTATCGTGACTGCTTCATTAGCTGGTGAAGCTAAATAAATAAATAACTAGGGTATTATAATATATGCGGCAGTCAATTGGGTAATTAAAATGGTTTATGATATACATATAGACAATTCATAACAGCAATAAAGCTGTTATTAATTAGCGACCTACTGAGTGGCGTACACACCGATTTTCATGGAGCTCTAAGATCTAAGATAAGCTCTTCGATTTCCGAACGTGTCAATGTTGAATATTCTTGAGTTTTTGAATATCCATCAATGTTTGCGGAACTTTTGACGTCAATGTGCTTAGGAGTTACTTTGGACTATAGAGTATTGTTTGTGTTGTTGTATTTAAAGTCTATTAATATGAAAAAAATTGTACATATGAATTATATTTCGCCCTATTACGAAATAGTCACATTATAATAATACGATGTTTGTAGTTATTGATTAGTTAATAAATGTGTATACTTTTTTACTTTAAACCATAAAACAAAATATTGAGGCAACATGAAAAAAGAAAATTAATACCCAGGTATAATTTGGCGACCTTATCGCAGCATAGCGATCGCTTTCGGGAAACCAAAGTCAGTCTAACATTGATTACAGGACGTATATTTTAATCGAATGATATATTATGTATGTCACGATAGCCGAGTGGTTGGGCGATCGGAATTCGAGTCAGGAGGAGCCGAGTTCGACTCACGAGGTAGGCTCGTACTTAAGAGTTTTTCTAAAACCTATCTACGATTTATATCTTAGATCATAATGACGGTAAAACCTCGCCAACTGTCACATTGTCCCAAAACAAGCTCCGGTGAAATGTGGGTCGAAAGGAGTAAATTGTGTGGACCTCTGGCTAAAAATATAAACAAAAAAAAAGTATAATCATGTTGTATCAATGTACAGAAGGTGGTGTCTGCTAATAGAATTTATAGCAAACGCTGGAGCCTGATTTATGCAAAACCGCTTGTGACGTTTTTACGATTCATTTGGGTTGAATAAAAGTCGAAATGGAAAATATTTCACGCTTCACCCAAAGCTCACTGCGGGGAATAGTGGCGTAACGAAAGTTTTGTTCGTTTTCGTTACGGAATTTATCCACGAACAAAAACGGGAATACTGAGGTTGTTTAGTTTTTGGATAGTTGTCGCCCACTATTTAAAGAATTAAAAATACTTCCTGTGGCATGCATGTATATTAGGGAGGCATGCATTTTTGTAAAGAACACTCCGATCAATTTGTACAATTTAATAATATAATACCAAGAAATAGACGTCAAAACCGACTGTATCTCCCTAGCTGTAGGTTAAATTTATTTAGAACTAACTGTTATTACTCTGCAGGCACTATCTATAATAAACTGCCCAGTCAATTTAAAGAGATGCCTGTATCATTATTTAAAAATAGGTTGTCTAAATGGCTCTTAGATTACTGCTTTTACAGTGTTAATGATTATTTAAATATCAAATTGACGTTTAATTAACTAATTGTGATTTGACTTAACTAATTGAATTTATTATTTATATTGTAATTTAAATTTATTTGTAACATTATATAAATTGTAGATTATTTATTGAACTATTATATAAATCTGTTTTAAAATTTAAGACTTATGGAATAGAATTATGGAAAGATTCTTTTTTAGATTGATTGGAAATAAATATTTTAATATAAATTTAATTATGATTGCACGCCGTACGCGGCAGTACATGTTGCCCATTAAATATTGTATCACCATACCACTACCATGTATCTGCAATAAATAAATTTGAATTTGAATTTGAATTTGAATTTGAGGAAAAAATCCTCTTAATACGCTTTTCTACTTCAATGAGATTCCTCTCTCGACTGTTCAAGCTTCTCACGAAATTTAATAATTTCAATAGGTATTATGATAGAAAGAGCGGATGTTTTTTATATGAAGAAGTAAGTAAAGTATTTTTTTTGTTTTTTATTTTTTTATTTTCCCGCTCGGCTATTGTTTGTTTCTAAATAAATATTACGTTTTCACGACTAGAGATACTGACGTTGCTTAAGTGTTTCAATTTAAGTTTCCCGTTTGCTTTTGAGAAGACACAAATAAGTTTTAGGTATTCAGGGTATATTTTCTACATAAAAAAATGTTCACGCCATCCCAATACTGGAGTAAACAGATGTCCAGACAATTGAATCCCAGTAGGCTCGTACCGATGGGTTTTTTCTAAACTTATGTACTATTTATGTCGTTTGCTTGGACATAAAGGCGGCGACAGGCTCACCACCTGTCACGTTGTTACAAACAATGTCTTCGGTGAAAGGTGGATCGAAACAATAACATTTTCTAGACATCTGCCTACCCCAGTATTGGGAACTGCGTGAAGACATGCATTTATTTTTATTGTTATTACACTATAAAAACTAATGGCCTATTCCTGCAGTATCCGAAGCTGTAGCTTGGCTGTACAACGTAGTAATTTAACTAACCTTATTGTTACCTTTTTAATGTTAACAAGTATTTTTATATTTGTTTTCAGGTTTAAGTATTACCTGTTTTGCTATTTTAAGTAAAATTTTCATATCGTTAATTGTTTTTTTCTTTACAGTATTGAGTTTGTTTTAACTTTTATTATAATATTTTACTTACCAAATCTAAATTATGTTTACTTTAAACAAATATCTTCACTCAATTCCCAATACAGGGGTAGGCAGAGGTCTAGTCTAGACAATTATGTCCCTTCCACCGAAGATATTTTCGGGAGAACGTGATAGGTGTTGAGCCCGTTGCTGTCTTCATGTCCAAGCCAACGATATAATTCACAGATAAGTTTTTGAAAAACCCATTGGTACGAGCCTTCCAAATGGGGATCGAACTCGGGTCTCTAGACTCGTAATTTCGACCACCCAACCACTCAGCTATCGTGACTCTATATTATGTATGTTTATTTTAACAGTATATATTAACTAGAAAATACAATAATCGTACAGCCCTACTTGCTCGTGGCATATTACTAAAGCGTGGCGTGTGGCGTGTAGCATGTGGCTAGTAACATGGCTAGTAACATTGCAACAAGTAACCGTGGAGCGAGGAAAGAACGTGACTTTAAAAAGAAAACTCGCATTTAATTTTTACCTGGTACTTATAAACATATTTTATTTATTTTTAATACTGTATCTTATAAATATTGTATCATGCTCTTTGCTGGTGAATAAATAAATAAAAAATAAATAAATTTACGCAATTCCCAATACAGGGGTAGACAGAGGTCTAGTCTAGACAATTAAGTCACTTTGACCCACTTTCCACCGTAGATATTTTCGGGACAACGTGACAGGTGGTGAGTCGCCGTCTTTATGTCCAAGCCAATGATATAATTTGTACTTAAGTTTTTGAAATACCCATTGGTACGAGCCTGCCACCTGGGGTCGAACTTGGGTCTCTCGACTCGTACTTCCGACCACCCAACCACTTGGCTATCGTGACTGCTTCATTTGCTGGTTTTTTTTTATAGGAAAAGGGAGGCAAACGAGCAGGTGGCTCACGTGATGGTAAGTGATTACCGCCGCCCATGAACTCCCGCAATACCAGAGGCTTAGCAGATGCGTTGCCTCCCTTAGAGTACCCCCTTCCCCATAATTGGGGGAGGAGGGTGTGTGGGCCACCGGTTACCTGCACTCACCAGACGAAACGCAGAAGTTTGAAGCAAAATAAATAATTATGATACTATAATATATGCGGCAGTCAATTGTGTAATGAAAATGGTTTATGATACAGTCAATTCATACCACAATAAAGCTGTTATAAATTGGCGACCTACTGAGTGGTGTACACACCGATTTTCGAGGAGCTCTAAGTTCCCGGGTTCGATTTCCCAACGTGACAATGTTGAATATTTTTAAGTTGTTGAATATCCATCAATGTTTGCGGAACTTTCAACGTCAATGTGCTTAGGAGTTACTTTGGAATATAGAGTATTGTATGTGTTGTTGTATTTAAAGTCTATTAATTTAAAAAAAATTGTACCTATGAATTATCGTTCGCCCTATTACGAAATAATCACATTATATCACATAATACGATGTTTGTAGTTATTGATAAGTTAATAAATGTGTTTACTTTACTGTAGGACATATAAGAAAATATTGAGGCGAAATGAAAAAAGAAAATTAATACCCAGGTATAATTTGACGACATTATCGCAGCATAGCCATCGCTTCCGGGAAACCAAAGTCAGTCTAATATTGATTACAGAACGTAATTTTTATCGAATGATTTATTATGTATGTCACGATAGCCGAGTGGTTGGGCGATCGGAATTCGAGTCAAAAGAGCCGAGTTCGACTCACGAGGTAGGCTCGTACTTAAGAGTTTTTTTAAAACCTATGTACGATTTATATCTTTGATCATAATGACGGTAAAACCTCGCCACCTGTCACATTGTCCGGTGAAATGGGGTCGAAAGGAGTAAATTGTGTGGACCTCTGGCTAAAAATATAAACAAAAAAAATGTATAATAATGTTGTATCAATGTACAGAAGGTGGTGTCAATGTATAGAATTTATAGCAAACGCTGGAGCCTGATTTATGCAAAACCGCTTGTGACGTTTTTACGATTCATTTGGGTTGAATAAAAGTCGAAATGGAAAATATTTCGCGCTTCACCCAAAGCTCACTGCGGGGAATAGTGGCGTAACGAAAGTTTTGTTCGTTTTCGTTACGGAATTTATCCACGAACAAAAAACGCGAATACTAAGGTTGTTTAGTTTTTATAGGAGTAAATAAATATAAAAATAAACGCATGTCTTCAGGACGTTCACAATACTGGGGTAGGCAGATGTCTAGACAATTTTGTTCTTTCGATCCACCTTTCACCGAAGACTTTTTTTTTGTAATAACGTGACAGGTGGTGAGCCTGTCGCCGCCTTTATGTCCGAGCAAACGATATAAATAGTACACAATTTTAGAAAAAAACCCATCGGTACGAGCCGACTAGGATTTTTTGTCTGGAGATCTGTTTACTCCAGTATTGGGATGGCGTGAACATTTTTTAGTGTAGAAAATATACCCTGAATACCTAAATATTGTTTGTGCCTTCTCAAAAGCAAGCGGGAAACTTAAATAGAAACACTTAAGCAACGTCAGTATCTCTAGTCGTGAAGAGCATTTAAGCGAAGGCATGTTCTGACATAATATTTATTTAGAAACAAACAATAGCCGAGCGGGTGGGTAATCGAAGTTCGGCTCCTTTTCCAAGATCTATATACGATTAATATCCGTGACTTGATCATAATGATGGTTTCAGTCTCATCACTTGTCACGTTATCCCAAAATAAGCTCTGGTGAAATTTGCTTCGGATGGAATAAATTGTTTGACCTCTAGCTTCCCCTGTATGGGGAAAGGCGTGAAGCTAAAACGGAGAATATTTTATCTATACTATTATAAAATTAGAGAGATAAGCCGAAAACAATCAAATAAACACAAAGACAAAAATTTTAAATGTTTATTATTGTATGTAAGTACCATATATACTTTCCTATGCATTTGGTGAAAAGCTGTTAATTTGGAAGTAAATATAAACACTTTGTTTCATTAATACGTATAGATTTAATATATTTAAGGCTTAATGAACTTCACTTTTAATGAATGAATATGAGTATTAACGTTTAAAAAATACAGGTTTATTTATCTTAAATAAAAAATTGAAATAAATACGTGAATTATATTACCTTGCAAGATTTTTATAAAATGATCTACGAGAAATGGAAACGGTCTGTCTTCTACACCTGGCTGCTCATTTCCGGTCCATGCGCGGACACAAAACAAAAGGTCAGCCTCCTAATATTTTTCGCTCTTTGAATTTTAATTTCTTGCCTATCTGACTTTGTGTAAGAACAATTATTTATTATTTAGCGTTGGTAATTATGCTACTGATTTTATGAAGTTAAGCCGTAATCAGAGAGTTAACCACGCAGTTAGTGCATAAATAAATATGTCGAATACTCATGATTTTAATATCTTGGAGGTATTTCATGATTCATATATATAACATAACACAAAAATACACCGACCTACTTAATAGACATATTTAATAGGTAAATAATAAAATTAAATTACGAGTATACAGTAGTGTTTGTGCGAAGCACACATGAGCACAACACACACTCACAAATTTATTATAAATTAAGTTATATAATTATAAATTAACTTTAATGCAAATTTTGAATGTATTAGCGTAATCAAACATATAACGTTATAAGTTTACAATTAGATACATAACATTAAGCAGAAAATCATCATTTACATTGAATACGATTGTTACGATTGTGGTTTCTTGGTGGAACTTTATAGTTAAATAAATTCAAATTCACTTTTACTAATATCGCAATTTATTAAATTTTCATTAAATACCTGACCGGTTTCGGCCTTATTTTAAGCCAGGTACTTAATGAAAAATAAATAAATTGAGGAATTACTCAAAGTGAGTTTGAATTACATTATTTATTTTTTCATCGTATTTTAAATTATTCCGAGAGAGTAAGAGGTAATAGAATCTAGAGTTACTCTCCGGGAACCCTAAACACAATAAGCTGTAACAAAATTTCTAAGCAATTTGTTGTTTGTACAGAGACTCATCTAATTGAATTACATTCCGCTTTGTTTAAGCTGTACTTAGAGCTAAAGTTATTTCTTATCCAAGTTAAATAAACAAGGTATTTTTTTTTCTTAGATAAAGTAGTAACTTAGTACTCATCATAACATCAACGGTTAGGTTTGAAATTTCCATTCAAATACATTCGTTTGGGTGATTAGACGGATCAAAAATGTCTACAAAATATTGGTTTCAATTCAAATATTCAATTATTAACAATAATTAATAATAGAAATATTCCATACAAAATACATAAATACATAATAGTGCCCACTTGGGTTTCAAACGTAAGTCATTCGCGTTTTAAGCAGGTGCCCAGATTAAATTTTAATAGATAAAAATTTAGTCAGTCATAATACTTTTATACAATATTGACATGTTTAAAGCTCTTAGGAATTTCAAAAACTACACCGGGTCGCAGAAACAAGAATGTCTCAAAGATCCGACAACTCGAGGGTCTATAATATATAAATTTAATTTATACTTTAACATAGAACTATTTACCTAAAGTTATAAAATTTTTAATCACTTTCTTTGTTGTTACGCATATTAAAGGGTCTCTTCCTTACTCTCTTTGTAACAACAAAGAAAAAGAGGGGGGAGGCAGTGAGTGTTACCATCCTTACATGCCGTTTTCGCTCTTCTTCCTCCTCTTGATAACTCCTCCTAATGGTCTTCGAAAGTAAGTCTTGGTTTATTGTTAATTTTCGCGCTGTATATTTTGTCCACCCCATTCAGTCTTCGCTCAACGTGCCCAAACCATCGAAGCACGTCCTTATCCATTTCAGTGATAAGATCACTTTTAAAACCGTATTGCGAATTCCTTCATTGCATTTTTTTTTCGACAATTTATTTTAAAATTTCAAATAATTATTTTACACATTTGGCATTCTGAACGTAGGTCTATCTAATATTAACAAGTAATGAACGTAAAACGAACACCCACTGAACTGTATAGTAATAAAATTTACCTCGAACACCACGAGCACCTAATGTTATTCCTATGCCAGTTACTGTTCAGATTCCCCTTACATTACAACGGGAGAGGTTTTATTAAAGTAATACAATGTTACGAGATTCTTTCGCGTGTTTTACGACGCAATATACTGGTGCTACCTTACATCGCGGATCGGCTATTGAGTTCATTACATAAAGCTACAATGCTATGGTTCAGCTTTCAAAAGTCTTTTGTTTATTGCTTTTTATTTAGAAAAATTCACAGAGTAAAACGCAGGAGACGAAGAAACTTTCTTGTTCATTCCAGTAGTCTTGATAGCCGAGTGGCTGGGTGATCGAGATTCGGTGTCAAGAGACCCGTGTTCGTACCCAGGTGTCAGGCTCGAATGAATTATATCGATGGCTATTACATAAAGACGACGAAAAGCGTACCACCTGTTCCGTTGTCCCAAAAAAATTCTTCAGTAGAAGGTGGCATCCGTCTAACCCTGTATTGGGAATGGCGTGAAGATATATGTGGGTCAGTAATCTGGCTCGAATAGACTTCACTGTCTAGGCCTCTGCCAGTACGGAATATTGCGCTGAGATAAAAAAGTATTGTGATAGAAATAGCAACAGTCTATTATCCCAGAATATTCTATTTGCGGTAAATATGTAATAACGTTAAAACGTGTACCGCTCCTGGCGTAAATGTCAAAGTAAAAATAGATTTTCTATAGACACGTGTTGAATTTGTAATTTGTTTTTGATGGAATCTTATTACTTTCTGTAGGCAGCCATCGTTTTTATTTTTCAGAAAGATAGATAGATAGAGAGATAAACGGTTTAGTTTGTTATTGTCGCCCACATACAATTAGTACATAAAACATACAACTATGCAAGTATACTGTGTAAAAAATATTGTAAGTATAAGCATAATTTTATTTCTGTAAATAAAATATTAAAAAGAAGAAAAAAGTATAACGGTGAAACTAAAATAAACTAAAAATACTAATAAACTAAAACGTAGCTATCTTAACTTTTAACACAGAGTTAATAGTTTTATGGAAGAGGAAGCGACTGCGAAACATAACGTCGCAGGTTCGGGCCTGCCATTCGCTTATTGCTGTAACCCACTGCTAGATGCATGCATTGCTAGCTGTTTCCGAAAAAACAGAAAACTTACTTGCTTACTTATCCTTAACGGGTACTTTTCATAATTAAGCCTCGGCCTATCCTTTTAATGTTAATCTTTGCGTTATATATTTTCTTTTTCATTCGTCTTCACTCTATAGTGACACGAAAAAGACTGTAAATCAGCACCAAATATTCATATAAAATATATATAATAAATAAATAAATATCTTCACGCAATTCCCAAAACCCATTGGTACGAGCCTGCCACCTGGGGATTGAGGTCGGATCTTTTGGCTTGAAATTCACTCCTAATCACTCGGCGATCTTGACTTTTTTTTGGGCTTTCATATCACTATTGGCACCTTCAATCCCACTACTGGGAAAAAATAAACATAAAATAAAATTGGGAACCTCCTCTTTTATTTGAAGTCGGTTACAAATAGCGACAAGTTAGATAGTACATTCCATAATGCAGACAGTTAAGTTATCTGTGGTTATACCAAGTTAAAACTTAACTTTGTAACAGATATTTCTACGAGCGAGTTAGAATTAAAACATACGATGATAAAGTGCACTATACGTAAAGTTCGAAACTGTGAAAAGTAAATTTATGATTGAATCTATGTAATAAGATATGATTATTTAATTTTTTAAACATTAACAACTGGCTTGATCCGTCGGTGAACATTTATATTTTCAAAAAGGGATCTTCACGTAAGTTCCCATACTGTAATATGCAGAGGTCCAGACTTCTTCTTCTTCTTCATCTTTTCATCGAAACTTATTGCCTTCTGCTTTGGTGTAGATGTGGCGTAGTAGTCACGATAACCGAGTGGTCGGATGAACGAAATTAGAGTCAAGAGACCCGAGTTTGATTCCCAGGCGGAAGGCTCGTACCATTGATTTTTTTCAAAACCTATGTACGATTTATATTGTTGGCTTGGACATAAAGATGGTGACAGGCAGACAACTGTCACGTTGCCTTAAAAATATCCTCGGCAGAAGGTGGGTGAAAAGGACCCTGGTGCTGGAAATGGAGTAAAGACATTTTTTTACACAATCATTTAACAACACAAAACTTGATATTTTACAGAAGCAACATAATACATTTTTATTTTAAAAAAATACATACATATTTACTGTTAATGTAGTACCAATACGATGCTGCGATGCTGTTTTTAGCTGGAACCTTTGTGTCTTCACAAGTCAGTGAGCGATTGTATGTTATTATACGCATTTTTATTCTTTAATACTATGTATATATTTTGTATTCATACCCATGTACACTTACATATATAAACACGCACATACATGTATTCACGTATATGTTTGCCCTTTCGACCCCATATGTCACGCAAGCTTATTTGGCACAATAATGGGTGACGAGCCTGTCACCCATTAGCCTGATGCTACTTTATGTCCAAGCTTTTGACAGAAAACGTGTATAATTAAAAAAATAGACGTAGTAACCTCCAGAAACAATTTCGATGAACTGGGCAAATCGCTATTTCGGGTTGGCCTTAATTCGTATATTAATTGTAAATAAATAAATAAATATCTTCACGCAATTCCCAATACAGGGGTAGACAGAGGTCTAGTCTAGACAATTAAGTCCCTTTGACCCACCTTTCACCGAAGATATTTTCAGGACAACGTGACGGTTAGTGAGCCCGTCGTCGTCTTTTATGTCCAAGCCAACGATATAATTCGTACATAAGTTTTAAAAACCCATTGGTACGGGCCTGCCAACTGGGGATCGAAATCGGGTCATTTGACTCGAAATTCCGACCGCCCAACCACTAGGCTATCGTGACTTTTTATATTAATTGTAAAAGGTAATTAATTAAAATATATTAAGTACACATAAATGCGGTCTCTTTAAGAAAAATTAGAGTAATATTTCAGTTTTAGGTTTCATGATCTTATTCATTAATTAGTTGGGAATTTAACAGAAAAACATTTTGAGCCGACATTCCTGACAGTGAAATATTATCATGAACTCTTTTCGAATAATGAAATGATCTAATCGAGGTCTCATAATAACAGACATTTTAATAAAATCTTATATATAAAACTCCCTAGAAAAGTCCACTATAGGTAAGTCTTTCCCGTATGCGTTTACCATAATCGTTACGTTTGGCAAGCGGATTGGCGATTGCAGAACCAGTTTAAACTATAATATTGATTACTTTTTATAAATTTCGCTGCTTTCTTTAGGGAACCGTAGCCAATAGCCAATAAGAGTTACGGTATGAGAGGTTGTATATATCGTATCGTATCGGCTTGGACATAAAGACGGCGACAGGCTCGCTACCTGTCACGTTGTCCAAAAAAGGCTTCTGTGAAATGTGTGTCGAAAGGGCTTAATTGTTTGGACTCCTGTATAACCTAGTATTGAAAACAGCGTTAAGATATTTTTTTTTCTATAGGCCGAACTGAATCTGGCTACTTTGAAGTCTACTTTACTTTTAATGCGATGCTACGTTATTTCTTGATCAGTGTAAATTATTCGTTCTTTTGGCCATAGGTAGCGTCGTTACAGCCCCTGAGGTAACTCCTTAGTTTAAAAATGTAAGTGGCAGCTAAATTTTTTTCTCATATATATAGAAAGATTGATGCCCTCCGTGAAAAAGTATCGTACTTCTTGCGTTCAGTGTAAAATAAACACTTTTTCTACATTATCTTGGATCTGGGTGTTTATGGTTCCATATACAATTCTTCCATAATACAAGTGCCTCTGCTAGTTACTTTGAGATCATAGCGATGTATGTGTTGTCCCTATCTATGTACGAGTATCTATGGATGCGTCGCCCAAGAGACCGAGACTTGGTAGTTAATCAGCGCGTAGACAGCGCGTAGCAGAGTCTACGCGGCGGCCATACCAGTCTTGGGCGTGGTTTAACTAGCTTACTTTGCTACATCACTCTCTTCTAGAGTTACTCGCAAGTATACATGATATGTAGATCATTCTCTGCACAGTCGTTGTGCTGTAGCTCTTGGTTTCGATGAATCAAATATCTGATACTGGCCAAAATATTTGAATTTAAAACTTTTTAGTTGATATGTAAAAATTGTAAACATTAGTTTTTTTTTTTAGAAAAAATTGGGATATGATGATGTGCATGAGAAATGTCTATTTATAAAACTAAAAAGTAGGTTTCAATGCTAAATATTTTTTGCCTTTTACTTGCCCTTAAGGTGCATTTCCTAAAAGCTTTCGGGTGTTAACACGTTAATGCGGGCGTTTTTATTTATTCCCGCGCATTAATTTTCTGATTGAAAGCCTGACATTTTCAACTTAACCACTGCTGTAGTAAAAGGGAATTTGATGTGTAATTTTTTTTGGAAATAGGGATAAAATGAGCTTACAATCCATCCGATGGTAAGTAACTACGGGAGCCCATGACCTCAGCAAATAAGTGTTCAAAAGGAAGAAGATGAAGAAGGTTACAGATGAGGTTTGATATCTGAAAGCTAAGAGATGGAATGCTTCATTACTCGTAATTGTCTCTGGTCTGAGTGTTTGTGATGCCTTCGTTGTTTCTCGAGTCAAGAGACCCGAGTATGATCCCCTGGAGGCAGGTTTGTACCAATGCGTTTTTTCTGAAACTTATGTACGAATTATATCGTCGAGTTGGACATTAAGACGGCGACGGGCTCACTACCAGTTAAGTTGTCCCAAAAATATCTTCGGTGGAAGGTGCGTCGAAACGACTTATTTGTCTACCTCTGCATTGGGATTGACGTGAAGATATTTATTAATACAGCAATAACTGAATTATTGATATGCATATAATAAAAAAAAATATAATAAAGATTCCGAAAAAGGAATGAATCACAGCTTCATTTAAATATCGCTCGAGGTTTATTTCACCTGTTTTACATTTCCACACAGATTATTGACAGGTGAGGGTCGAATAACAACTGATCTCTCTTGCGTAACATTCTCCCGCGTTCCGAGAGGAAATGCTTTATACCGCTATCCCGATTTTCGGATATTCTCTTTTCATAACTCGTTCCCTGTTATTTATTATTATTGTGAGTTGCGGTTCAATGATGAATGGATATTCTATGCCTACTAGGCATCATTCATTAGGAAAAAATTTGTGTTCTGTATTTGTATGCATGACTGATGGATGTTTATATGTCATATTTGCTGCCCTTGGCATTGTCACGGTTTAACACTTAAGATGGAACCCGAATTATTTTTCTAAAATAAAAGTAGTCTAAGTTATTCCTTGTAACATCAGATATCTTTCAGTGTATGTCCCGTTAAAATCGGTCAGTCGTCTCGTCTTAGAGATTAGTTGGAACAGACAGACAGACGACAGAGAATATTTTTATGTAAGTATACTTTCATATACATATATATAGTGAAAAGCTGTTAATTTGGGATTACATACAGACACTTCAATTTTATTTTTATATATAGAAAATAGTTATTTATGTGTGTAGGTAATCTAATATTATCAGCGTACCCCTACCCTAGTATCCCTACTTTGGGGATGGATCATTTTTTTTTCGGGAGATTAAAAAAAGATACCTTATAGCTTTGTCGATAATTTTTAAGTAAATTTGAAGCTAACGGTTGCAGGTTCAAATCCGCTAGGGATTTTGTGTGACGAATGTTAATGTTTGTAGTCGGTCATAAATGTTTATATGTATGTATGATTATTTTACGACCTTCGTGGACGAGTGGCGTACACACCGCTTTTAATGGTGCCGCCAACTCTGAAGTCCCGGGTTCGATTCTCGTTTGGGTCAATTTAGGAAATACTTTTATTACATTTTCGCTTGGATGTTTGTAGTAGCTCCGTTGTTTCTAGATCGATAACACTCGTGGTTTAGCTACTTACTTTCGAGAGCAATGTATGTGATGTTGTTCCTATATTTATGATAGTATTTATTATTTAAAAAAAAGATGTACATCCAATGTAACGTAACTACAATAAAGAAAAAAGGTCACATGTAATTTCAATCAAGAAATACAGCGATATTTACATCCAAGTAAGTAGAATGTAATTAGTTTTATTAAAATAAATACGTTGGCGGTACTGCATGACATTCGACATTAGAATAAATAATAAATAAATATCTTCACGCAATTCCCAATACAGGGGTAGACAGAGGTCAAGTCTAGACAATTAAGTCCCTTTGACCCACCTTCCACCGGGACAACGTGACAGGTGGTGAGCCCGTCACCGCCTTTATGTCCAAGCCAACGATGAAATTCGTACATAAGTTTTTAAAACTCATTGGTACTGCCACCTGGGGTTCGAACTCGGGTCTCTCGACTCGTAATTCCGACCACCCAACCACTCGGCTATCGTGACTTTTTATTCGTTATCAGCGTAGGCCAGAAATGACGTCACACTCAACAGTCAACTTATACTACTTTACTACCCACACACACACACATCACACGCAATCGAGTTGTTTTTTTAATGAATGCATGAAATCTGTAATAAAAGTACTTTAAAATTATTGAAAAATAAAATTCAATTTCGAATAAGAAAAATAATATATTTAATATAAAATTATTTATTTAATAAAAACAGAGGACATCTACGGAGTTTCCTCCGCCTGTTTCTCCGTTAGAGGAATCGCATTACGAAACGGTGGTAGATTAAAATACTGATGATCTATGCATGTAATCTATGGAAATTATATTGATAAATACATGATTTGATTTGATTAATTATTTACCGGAACATATTTGTTGTAACGTAACAGGTGATGCGGCTGTCACCGATACAAACCGTATATAAGTTGCGGTAAATACTTATTGTTGTAAATTTCTTGTGTACTGCGAAATCTTAATTCGAATTCCGATCGTTTAATCGAAAAACAAACTCATTGGTTTCCTTCTATCCTCTGATTCGAATCCCGATCACACAACTAGTAATCGTGTCTCTCGGGGTTAAATGATGGTACGATGATACATTATCATCGTACCATTGTGTTACATTATTTCTGAGCTTAGTAGGTAGTCACTCAGCCTCTGAAGCTCATGGTTACGGGTTCGAACTGACTGACGAATCCCACTGGAGGCAAACATCTGTATGATGAATATGAATGTTTGTACTCAAGTTAGAAAATTGTGTAAAGATAAAATTAATTTAATGACGTTTAAAAACTCTTTTAAACACGCTGTTTAACGATTTTATGATTTTTCTAGTCACCTTAGTATATTTGAATTTATACAAAAATTATTTTCTACTTTTTAAGTAGGCTAATTACAAAAGCTGTTTTTATTGACTAACATTTACTAATAATTAATTTATTATTTATTAAACTATTGTAGTGTCATCGGTTCTTAATAAGTGTACGAAGCTTTAATTCATACGTTTAAGTGAGTGGAAATCACGTTCAAAGATTCCGTTACACAGATACATATACACCGAGCCAATAGAAGCGTGTTAAAAATGGATTTGGTTTACTTCGAAGCTTAAAAATAAAATAGCTAGACAATTTTATAAGAGACATATACAATTACTGTGATACATTCAAACCAAGTATCAATTGATAAGCATCAAGCAAATATTGCGGCCATTAGGCCGGCGCGTGACACAAACAAAGCCTCATTACTTGCGTCTGGTTTCACTGTACAAATAAATCGGACAAATTCAAGCCTGAACTAATGAATGGGTTTGTTAAATATTTGAATTACGTACACAGCTAAGTGAAATACGTATATATATATATATATATATATATATATATATATATATATATATATATATATATATATATATATATATATATATATATAATTGCCTGTTATAGACCCTTGCTGGTCGCTATGACCGGCAAGCGGATTAGCGATCGGAGTACCAGTTATCTTGCACTATAGACGCTGCTACCCGTCACCAGTCTTTATGTGTGTCATGTTTTGAGAAGGTTATATTGCTTATTGCGGTAACCTGACAGATGGCGAGATACCTTTCTCAATTTTTTTAATATATTTTGATTTTATATATATATACGGCGACGGGCTCACCACCTGTCACGTTGCCCCAAAAATATCTTCGGTTGAAGGTGGAAACTTAATTGTCTAGACTAGACCTCTGTCTACCCCTGTATTGGGAATTGAATGAAGATATTTATTTTCTATATATACGTACACGTATGTATATATTGATATGTTGAAAATATTGATATTTTCAAGGCTCTTCTCTTATACGCCTTTACGACACCTACGAGACGAAAGGGAGTGCCATATTCTCAAGATAAAAAATATCGATAAAAGATATTAGTTTAGGCTGAGCCTAAATTCGTGTTCGGAATTTCGAGTCGAGAGATACGAGTTCGATCCCCAGGTCCGATCCTCTCCTCGGATCACTGTATAATATCCAAATTATAACTAAAATTAAATGCGATTCTCCAAATAAATAGCGTGAAAAATTAGGAGTGCATAAAGTGCTACGAATGGCCTGCTAAGCCGAAGACATCTTGTTCATGTTAAACTGCACCTTATTTCATTGATTGTAAGTTCTTTCGTCGATGTACTGAATAAATGATAAATATTACCTAAGATAACACTCGCAATCTAATTCTTGAAATCTACGCTCTAAGAGTGATTTTACACTGCAGACTGTCAGTATCGACATCCTTGAATTTCTGCTGCCCTAGTACATTGCTATATGAATATGTCAAATCGAGCGCTATCACCAGTTTCGGCTACCCGGCCCTCGCATGCTTCATCACAGTGACTCTGACTCGGCGTTAAACTTACCTACCAACAACAATAAAATAAACATTACAAAACGATCGAAGCGTAAGTTTGACGGTAAAGATGAAAATGATTCGCGAACAGTTTTATCGGAGATGCGTGAGATGTTCGCTTGAGCAGGATAGGAAATTATCCCAAATTCAGGACTCAATTAATGATATAAGAGTGCAGAATGCGGATATTATTAAGAATATTCAATTTTTATCACAAGAATATGATGAGATCAATAAAAAAATGGCCAAGTTTGAAAGCGACCGAAAAGAACAATTATCATATATCTCTTCACTTGAAAACAAAATAGAAAACCTACAAAGAAAATCCCTCAATTCATGGTTTGAGCTACGAAACCTACAAAAAATAAGGACGATTTAATGGACATTTTGATTAATTTGGGTTCTAAACTATCTTTAAATATACTACCATCGGACGTTAGGGATATATATATATAGATCATATTCAAAAGCAGAGTCGCATAAGCCTATAGTCATAGAATTCACAACGGTTGCTATGAAGGAAAACATTATAGCAAACTTCAAAAATACAATAAAATGAACACCGGTCGGCGATTCAACACTACGAACATTAACATAGCCGGCCCTACTCGACCGCTATATTTATCCGAACTATTAACCCGAAAGAGTAAAAGGATTTTCTTCCTAGCAAGGCACTTCGCAAAAACGCACGAGTATGCTTTCTGCTGGATCTCTCGTGGATGTATATACCTCCGTCGACAAGAGGGTGCACCGCAGATTCGTATAGACTCTGAAGACGACCTTACAAAATTAAAGTCGTGCTCTGTGTGACTAGAAAGTGTTAAATTTGTTTTTTTTATCCGAGTTTAATACGAAATTTAATTATTTTTGTGCTTTCTGCATGATTTCTATCTTTAAGTTTATGATAACTCCTAATTTCAACTTTTAACATTGCCAGATTATCTTATTTACTATATAAACATAAACATACACATACACATATACATATTTATAGAAGAGTATTAAATAATATATTTCGTTACAAACTTTTATTGAAATACAGCAACACACTAAAGTACGTGCATATCAAACACCATCAATTATTATCACGCTCACTTATCATTCCTAACAGGTTACCCAGAAAGAATGAACTGTCAAATGACAATAACCACAAAACTTTCTATCAGTTTTGTTTTTCTCTTTTTTTCATTCAACTGTGTTTAAAATATTCTTATTCATAATTTCAGATATACAGCATGATTTATTTCATAAAAATTCGGCTTTAATTAATTATTATTTAAAAGTATTATTTTTTGTATATTGCCTTCATAGTCGGTCTTATTACTTGCTGTTCAAATATAAATATACAATTTAATTATGAATAATGCATGGAGATATATAAATTCTGATTTACAAATCTTAGGTAACATGACTTCATATCAGTGTGAAGCTGAATTATGTAGCAACTATATTCATAGAAATACAAACTGCTTAAAAATATTTCAAATGAATATACGTAGTATTAACTCAAATTACGATGGACTACAAGTTCTCTTGAAAAGAATAAATCTAAAAATAGACATCATTGTTTTAACAGAGTGTTGGCTTAAGAATATAAAACAAATACCTATTCTTACCGGGTATACATCACATGGCTCAAGAGATAATATAAATCGCAGTGACGGGGTCATAATATATATAAATAATGAACTCAAATGTACTATATCCCATCCGAATTTACTTGATGCCAGTTCTATTATATGTAATTTTAATGATAAGTTGTGTCATTGCTATTTATAGATCTCCCTCTTTCAAACAAATAGACAATTTTTTGAATAGTTTTTCCACAGTTCTTTCTAATAATAAGAATTCTAAATCCCTTATTGTAATAGGTGATATAAATATAAATATTGGTCATACAAGTTGTGATAATCGTTCCCAAGAATATTTGAACTTAATTAGTAGTTTTGGTCTCCTGCCATCTCATTTTTTTCCTACCCATGAAAAGAACTGCATCGATCATGTGCTACTAAGAACACAATTGAATAGCACCACACTTATATTGAATCCATCGGTTACTGACCACTCACCAGAAGTCGTGTACCTTGACATGAAAATCCATAGACAACATTTTCCAAAAGTCGCTATGTTATTGATTACGCCAGTGTAAAAAAGAGTATTGATGAAATGAACCTTAATAATTTAACGGATTCTGAAGACCCAAATGTCGTTGCAGATGTTTTAGTTGATACTTTAAGTTGCATTATTAAGTCAAATTCCAAAATAGTGAACATATCACGTAGAAAAACTATAATCAAGCCCTGGATTACTCCTGGGCTCTTAAAATGTATTAGACATAGAGATCGCTTACACAAGAAACAAAAGGCTTCACCTCATAATGAAATTCTAAAAATAATATACTAACGATACAAACAATTCTGTAATAATCTATTAAAACGACTAAAGCGTAACTATGAGGAACTTGAATTTGATAAAAATAAAAATAATATAAAAGGTACATGGCAACTAATTAGGAAAGTTTCCAATATTGCTACCACATCTACTCCCCCATTAGAATTGTTAAAGCATCAAAATGATCCTAAATCTTCTCTTAACCTTGTAAACAAATATTTCGTAGAGATTGGTAATAAACTGGCTACACAGATTCTCTCAAAACCAAACTTTTCTTGTTTAAAAACTTCTGATTTTTTTCCTTCCCCTGCTAAGTCTTTTGCAATATTACCCGTAAATCCAAATGAAATTGACACCATTATTATGAATCTAAAAAGTAAAAGTGCAGTTGGATATGATGGTATTCCAACTATAGTCCCAAATCAAGCCATACTACTCTGGCTCCTATTATTTCAAAACTTTGTAATCTTTGTCTAACAAAGGGCATTTTTCCATCGCGTTTTAAAAAGGCTTTAGTTGTTCCAGTACATAAAAATGGCGATAGAGAGAGTGTCAAAAACTATAGGCCTATATCTATACTAACAGCGTTGTCTAAAATATTCGAGAAAGTTTTAAATAAAAGATTAGTGAGTTATCTAGAAACTCAAAATATGTTATCTCCCAACCAGTATGGTTTCAGAACGGGTAAAAGTACAGAAGATGCTGTTCTTGAATTAAGTGAAACTATTTCTAGATCCCTAGATAAGAACTTAAAATGTTTTGGCGTATTCTTGGATTTATCAAAAGCTTTTGACACTGTCTCTATCCCCATACTACTGGACAGATTGGATAAAATTGGGATTAGGGGTATAGCTCTCAATATTTTCAAGGATTATTTATCCAATCGTAGTCAAATTATTAAAATTAATGAATTCTTAAGCGATGACATGCCTCTCACTTACGGTGTTCCCCAGGGAAGTATCTTGGGCCCTACGCTATTCCTTATATATATATATATATATATATATATATATATATATATATATATATATATATATATATATATATATATATATATATAT